>JACAXG010000101.1:2681888-2806888 GCA_018881555.1 Amblyornis subalaris | reverse complement strand
TGTTATATTTAGCCTCTAATYCCCTGTAAATGCATTTTTGACCAATTTTCTCTTCGTTTTGTCATGGTCTACAGATTCTGCTCAGAATTTAGCAATGCTACAATARTTGAAAACTGAATAAAATTTCCCATCTGGATTTATTTGAGTCCTGTCCTGCAATACCTTTCTATTATTCTGTTCATTTAACTTCTGCAAGGTAGCAAAATAACAATAAATACGTAATTGTTGCATTTAATTGAACATATAACAAAAAGTTGCTGTTTCTCAAGGCATTTTGTACCCTTTGCTTGCAGCCCGTTTAATTATGTATGAACTCTTCAAAAAAACCCCTCTCAAATAATGTGAGTCGTCTTCCAGGAGAGAAGATTTCAAGATGATAAATGTTATTTAGAATCACCATGATATGATTCATATTGTGATGCGATTGGGAACAATATTAAAACCCACCAAGGCTATTATACCTAAATTTTTGTTTCAATTCATGCAATATTGCTGCTGCTTAATATGATTTCTATTTACTTCTTCCCATTGTTAGTGTTTTATTGAGGTTGTGTCGGCTTTATCAGGCTAATCTCTGCTGCAAATGGAGGTCAGCAGAGCCAAAGCACTGGCAAAAAGCCTGTCTCCATTATATTCTACTTGGTATGAATTTACTGGAAAATCCTCTCTCTAATATAAACTCTTTCTTCACCATTCTTCGATTATAATATTTCTACCTGCACAAGCCCTGACAGCTTGATATTTAAAAGCTATATAAACTCTCATAATCTAATTTTATATCCTTTTTCTTTTTTTTTATAAAGAAGGACCGTACCTCATTTAAAGTAACAGTGGATGTATTCATCAAAAGGTTTAAAATCGAGCAATCTTGGCCATCAATAAAAGCTTGGTAATTTAAATTATAACTTAAAAACATGCACGGCTACTCTTAATGACAGTGACAGTGAGCCATTAATTTGTGTTCCCCTGGTGTCAAGGGTGAGGTGAGTAATCCTGTCATGCCCTTGCTAGAATACAATTTGGCAAAACAGGATATTGTAGAAGCTTTATAAATCTTATATCTCTATTTCTCCTTGTACTGGTCTAGGGARTAATGAAAAAGAGCGACACATAAATTTACCTACCAAATGGGGTGTGCTCTCTCTSCTGAATATCCACACATAACTCCCATTAACATTAGTATAAAATATACATGCACAGCAGGAGGAAGGATAGCCTACCAGATATCCAGGGGTCTGGAATAGGAGCTGAGCTGTATTCCCTTTAGCAGCTGCCAATCCATCCCAGATCACAGGGATTCATTTTTTTTTTTTCCCATTTAAGTATCAAACCTAAAAGATTTGCATAAAAATAACTACAGCTAAACTGAAAGGAATGAACAGAACATCAGACACAGTCTCAAATCTATTTTTATTTAGGATGTCAAGTTTTCTTAGTTCCAGTCACACCTTAAAATCAAAGAAACCCAACAAAAAAGACAAAAAAATCCCTCTCCAAGACATTTTTTTTTTTGTAAGTTTCTAAATATGTTATTGGGCAGGTGATTGAAATCTGACAAAAACCACAACGTTTCATAATAATGTCCTGCAGCAAAAGTATGGCACCAATAACTAAACAATACTTTATCACCTTTGCCACTCTCAACAGCTGCCATTAATACCGAGATCAGAGTGTTAGGCCTTCTATTCCCCAGCTGACCCTGCTGGTGACAGCCGGGGCTTAGGCAATGACRTTGAAAAATATTTGCGGTGACACGGCCACAAATCACGGCGAGACAAGTTTAAAACTCAATATTCGCTAAACTTGCATCTGTTCTGTTCTTGTTAGAGCATCTACGACACATTTGTTACAGGCTGAATTCCTCAAAGAAGCCAAACATCGAGGGGAAAGTGGTGAAAATTATTGGTTGGTAAAACCGGATGGGCAGAGGGGCCTTTGTCAAGTCCTTTATTCACATGAGGTTATTGTCTGAGATGGGATCAGCTGGGACACCTGAGGAAGAGATGTCCTAAGATTAGTGGGGTTTTTAAACGTACCCAGTCAAGGAGCACGAGCACCTTTAAGTCAAATTTTCTAAACGGTCTCATCATGTATTGATTTTTATTTTCATCTCTCCCATGGAACCAAAGGAGACATTTGGCTATTTAATGATTGCCACAGGACATTCTCTCTTCCGTGTGTCAGTATCTTCCTGTTTCYTGGGAATGGTGATGGGCAGATGGCCCAGATGCATGTCCATGCCCATATTTCAGCTTCAAACATTATGCCTCTTCCTGAGAGCGTGCAGGACACATTTTTCCKTCTCTTTTTTTCACAGACCTGTGTTACTAAATCCCTTAAGCAGGACACAGAAACTCCTGAGGACGGCGATGTACCTCTGCACATTTTTAAATGAATAAATCTGTTTAAATGAAATACAAGGTGGCCTGCAGTTGGCAGGGACCTTCTGGCCTTCCTCCCTACAGGACAGGCCATGAAGGAGGAGAACACCAGCAGGATCAGGAGGGCAGCGGGCAAATTGGTGGACAACAACCTCATAAATGAACACTAATAAAAGTCGCCAGTGCTGTACCTTGTGATGTCCCTAAGCCAGTGGGTATCAMACTGGGAAGTAGGAGAGCCCTGGGCTGCAGATGCTGTCCCAGCCTCCACACCCTCCCTTGAGGAGCATCTCCTACTGCTGCCATCTGATTTTCAGGCAAAGTGGACCACTGCTCYGAGTCTCCAGGTTGTTAAGGGGGAAAAGTTGTTTCTAAGGCAAGTTAAACTCCGTATTAAAATCCCAAAATTAGTTTTCTTCTGACCCACACCCTACTAGAGCAGGTGGCTTTCCTGACTGGGAACATGTTCAGAAATGGCAACTTTTTGGATGCATTGAAGAGACTGCTCAAGAAGGAGAATGATTAATTCTTMGTAGCAACTTTTGCAGCATATTGAATGACACATTCTTACATTATATATTGATATATAACACACTGGTCCTCTGCCATGCTGACTTAGTTCMTTTCCAACAAGGCATAGTTTATAGATAATGCAGTAGGTGAGGGACAGAGCCATAAAACCCTGGCTTTTTCAGTTGTCCCAAAATCTTTTGGAACTTCATTTTKGTTTGAGTGATGACTGTCTGGGATGTTGATATTAAGCAGAAGCAGCAATAAATGTGTGCAGTGCCAATTCTGGCCCTGCTTCCCTGAGGCAGGAGGCATAGCCCRATAGACCTAAATTTAGAGGAACCACAGGAAGTCAGGCACTTGTCTGAGGAYTAATCAAACTTCTTTGTTCAGAACTTTCTTACTGCTTAGTGTGCCTCACTTTTGTTCCCATTTCTAGCGTGTAACAGGTGTGTTAGTGGATTTTGCATTTACCCATCCTTGTAACTGTGTRTAGTTATATGTAGTTTATTATAATATTCATAACTAAAGTTCAAAAATCTAAGTGTTGCTGTCTCCTTACTTTAYACCCAAACCTACACAGCTGCTTCAAAAACACACTTTCACAAAGAAGTGGTTTTGTTCCCTTTTTGTGCCAAAACAACCCCCAGTAAGTTCCCTAACACCCAGTAAGTTCCATACAGCTGCTTGCTAGGCACATGTATATGGATATATAAAATTAATTCTGTGTTTCTCAGTCCCTTCACTAAGATCAAGTGCAGTGTCATTTCCCAACTGGAAACTACATCTTGCCTTGCCAGTTGGGTGATCCACATGTCTAATCGGCGTTTCCACCAATTTTACAAAAGTCTCCAGCCCTTCCAAGCCTTTGTGCAATTTCTATGGGAAATACCTGAAAAGTGCAGCATTCTCTTAGCTTCACAATGAAACAGCCCAAATATTTTCAACTGCGTGTTTTGAGGAGCAAACCTCCAGGTTTTCTCAGCTAGGTAATAAAGTATTTGTTCCTTTGGCTTTCATCTAAAATCAAGACAAAAGACACATTTTTAGAAGGGATATGAAATGAAATTGAAATGAGTGAGTACTTTGGAGAAAGAAGACCTTTAGTGCTTGAAATGCTTTGTTACAACTGAATAAACTAAATATGCTTAATATGAAAGGTAATGAGGCGACTGATTGAATAGTTTGACATTACTGCACATGAAATATCATTAACAGGCTCACGGTGGTTTTATATCAATACCAAATCTCAGAATAAAATAAATGGAAATATGGAACTACAATGATTTGTCACTGGAGCCTTTCAGTGTCATTTAAGAAAATATTTTCAGTGAAAGACTATTCAGCATGAGCTGGTGCAGCAGAAGAAATTGCAGCCTTGTGTAAATTYGAGATTAGGCCTAGTTAAACAATTTAGGGTAGCTGCAACTCCTCTATACCTGTGAGAGGACGTCCCTGTCAGCTCAGGTACCTTTGACTTCTCTGGGCATCACCAATTCATACCTGCAGTGACTACTGCTGCCAGATTTCAGTTTTCAGGGAGTTTTTAACACAGTTCAAGCAAGAGATGCCTGTGTCCATGCCTGTGTCCATGCTGTGTCCCAGCACAGCTTGATGGTGTCCAGTTCATTGTATCAACTGCAGGGTGGGCATAAAAGCAAAATATTACACCTCAAACTCTTTCAAAGGTACAAAATGCATGGCCTGTGTCAGCATTGAGTCATAGAATCATTTAGGTGGGAAAAGATCTCWAAAGACCTTCAAGTCCAACCATCCYCCAGCACTGCCAAGGCCACCACTGACCCAYGTCCCCAAGTGCCACATCCACACAGCTTTTAAATCCCTGCAGGAATGGGGACTCCACCAACTGCCCTGAGCAGCCTGTTCCAATTTTCTCACCATCTTCAAATTTCTGCTATTAGTAAATGACTACTGAAACACAATGTTTTCCTGCTTGAGGAAACTACTGATAAAATCTGAGACTGGTAAGAAGACAGAGAATTTGTAGATAACACTCCCAGCTTCTTGTGTTTTAATTTAGGAAGTTAATTTGATTGAATCTCATTATAAATGAAGTATATTTTCATTTACTTATGCGCTTTTGAAGCAGCCACCATTCGGAGTATTAGAGAATTTCATTTGCTCTTTTGAGAAATCAAAATCAGAAATTAAAAAGAAAACACAATAATAYGTAAATAAACTTGAGTAAATGACCTACTGAGCAATGTAAGCCTGGTTTTACAAGCACTGGGAAAAAGTRTACTCTGGTTATCTGTATTTTTTATAAAATTTCAATATATGGCACTTACTGCTTTACCTATTTGCATTTTTTATATTTGCAAGGATGAAAAAGAACAAGAATTAGGACCAACATCTTAAAATACCAATAGCCTACACATCCTTACATTTTTTTTGCAAGTATCCACATGGAAGTGTAGATTCTTTTCATGTTTTAAAGTAAAGCCACACATTTGCACAAAAATAAAAAGGGGCGGAGAAAGGGAATAAATAAGCTATTAATGTTCATAATAGTGTAGTTAATACAGATACACATTCTCAAGTATATTTGACAGGCAGAGCTTCTCTTTAATAGGAAGTTGYGTAACATTGAGCATAATGTTAGTGCCAAGTCATAATGTATGCATGAAAAGAGGATTTGGAGACACAAAAACAACACCAAGTTTTATAATTTCAACCTCTCTTCCCAGATAATAGATTTTTTTTTAATGTTTCATTCTCATGGCTTCCAAATCAAAGGGTTTGATTTCAAAATGGCATATGTCTTAATTGAAGTTATGGCATGATAAAGATTTAAAAAAAAAATTTAATTGATTTCGTGACCCCTCTTTGGTTTTTTATTGTTTGTCTGACTGAAAACTTGAGGACCAAAGTGTTTGTCTTTTCTTCTTCCAAAGCAAAATATCTGTTTTCCCCAGCTATTTTCATGCATATGCTCTTTTGAGGCAGTTTAAAGATGCTTCTTTTTGCTAAATCATGAGAAGTTGCAGTTCTTGTTTAATTAAAAATCAGAAGCCCTAATGTCATTCCACAGGGGAAAAAAAAACGTAACAAGTTGTCACACGTGCACAGGATTAATGTGAAAAAGTGGTTGACTCCGTGTGTATTTTTTCTTTTACTATTGTTACCTCTTTTCTTCGGTTTCTTTGGTAATCCTTAAAACTTTATAAGCTGCATTTATGTTAAGCTGTTCCTGATACGCTCCAATAAGTGTGCTTTAGACACATTGTTAACATAAGGCCAAATCTGTAATACAGCATGGACAATTAAGTGCACAATTTTTGTATAAATGCAAAATCCCTCACTGTGAATTATTTAATTAATGCTCTACAGTTCATTTAATAGCGCTCTTTCAAAGGCCATTTCACTCACAGAAAACTAATTTCATTCTTGGGGTTGATTTAATTAGATTGTATGATATATGGTATTGCTAATTCAGTGGCTCTCTTTGCGGTGTCTAGCCCGTTGCTCCTATTGTCGGCAATCTGTCAGCCCCATTTTTAACAGTATTGAAAAATTCAAGCTTTATTATTGCTCGCTCACTCTTTCTCTCCCATCAGGAGGAAAGTAATGAGCTTTTCTTCTTATGAGAGCAAGCAGAGAGTGTGGTGCCCTTAGCGCTTCAGGCAGCGAGCAGTATTAACAGCCTGATTCATGAGTTAAGTTTCTAACTGCCCGTGGCTATTAGCACTCAGTCCTTTGGCTGTCATTTAGTTAAAAAGACTCTTCGGTTAATTCACTCTTTTAATGAGACCGTGCTATTCAACTAATGTATTTTACTGTATGAAAGGTCACACCAGGAAGCAAAACAGATTGGAGGGAATGTAGCGGGAAGCCTGGCTGTCAAGAAACAGTTCAAGCCTCGCAGGCATTTCGCCGCCGCGGCGCCCGTAATAGGCCGCGGAACTGATGGGCCAGCGCTCACCTCAACAGTTGAGCACCATAAATCACGGCTAAATAGAAAGCAGATTAATCAGAGCCACAGACAAAAAGAGCACGTGTTTCATTACCCATATAATCACTAACATGATTGCCAGACAAGCCGGGGGAGCCGCGCGCGGGGCTGACAGGACGCGGCGCGGCGGCGGAGGGYGAGGGATGCGGCTCCGCGGAGCTGGGGCCACTAAATCTGCTCATTAAGGAGCTGCTCCCCGAGACCTGCTTGTCCGAGGGCCACTTGCTAGGAGGGTGGCGTGGGGGGAATGGCAGAAGGACAGGAATATAAAGGGTTGCGTTCGAGTGAGCAGGGTCAGAGGGGGCGGTGATGGTTTTTCCCCCCATATCTCGGTTTCCAGCTCATTCCCATGGCTGGGAGATGGGATGATCATCTCCTCTTCCTCCCACCTTTATATAAACCCACCGCAAGCCAGGCCCACTCTGCCCCCCACATTTTTCTGGTTCAACACACCACCCCTTTAGCTGTGTGGCACACGCCAAGTCCCAACAGAYGAGGGAACACCTCGATTTAATTTATTCCAAGCTTCTCCAACGTCATTTCCTTACTGCACTCCCCCTCSTCGCTCGCACTCTTCACGTCGTCGGGAATCTTGTGTAGGACACGTGTCCACATCCCGCGGCTTCTCCCAGCTGGGCTCCAGCAGGAAGGTATGGTTGGAAATCTGGTTTGCTTCAGCATCTCTGCTTGGGACAACCAATTGAAAATGTTTTTCTGAGTATTGCTCGTTAATTCACTAAAGGAGAAAACGAGAAGAACCTCTGTTTTTTAATGGCTTTGCATCTGTCGACCAAGGCGCTAAACATCTGAATTATTGTGAGGGTATGTGTGTGTTTTGCTCATTTTTAATTAGTGTCGTTGGGGGGAAAACTCCAGCACTTTAGGGGCAAAAGTGTATTATTTTTTTAGAAACTGTAATTCCCTCAAACTACGGTAAACAAATCATTCTGATTTAAATTTCCCAGGCAACTTCCAAACAGGGAAACCGTATGTTTAATTACTAAACATCTGTTGCAAAGAATACCCCTCGCTTTTGCAGCACTAATATCACTGTATGAATTTTAAAATCTGTCAGCAAGGGATCACGAAAGCTTTGGGAGCAAAGAGCTGCTCACTTTAACCCCTGAACCAGATAATCTAACAGTAATCCATTCAAAACTAATCAAACATTTACAGAAACGCACCAGCACTGAGGAAAACAATTCATCATCTTCATATGCTCATTACACTTCCAACATCTCAATCTACCTATGTAAATGAGGCCGGGGATCTGACATCAGGTCCATGTACAGAAATTATAAACAAATATTCATCCATTATGCTGCTGAAATTTAACAGCTGGAGCACTAACAGTAGCTGAACTCCAAGCCCTGAGTATCAATTATTTATGAACCTAAAACTGACAAGACTGTCTAGGTGAATTAGCTGCATATGTCAAGCTTTGTTATAAATCCCAGCCTACTGTAAAACTCATTTTCATAGAATGTATGTACAAGGCTGACAATATATCAACAGTACGGCATTAATAATTTAGAAGAATGGTACCATAAGGGAGCACCTAGAAACTCTGCTCTGCAATATAGTTGATATTACAAATAAAAAAGTCAAATAAAATGAATTTCCCATAAACAGAGAATCAAATAAAGCATTTTTCTATGATTTTATATTCAATTTTCAAAAAACTTACCAGTTGATACTTGCATTTTTAGGAACCATAAGCATCACCTGAAGTTATTCAATTTTTTTTTTTGCCATTGCTAAAAATGCCTTTGAATTTCTAGGCCTGTTGRTGGAGGTTGCATTGCATTTATTTTATTCTTAGGGAGTGAGAACTAAAAATGAGGTGAGGGTAAGGGAAGGAAGGAAACCGCTGCTTGCAGTGAGCACTACTGACACTGTGTCCCATGGGCAGAGATGCCTTCCATGAGCCCAGCTGGCTCCAAGTCCCATCCACCCTGGCCTTGGACACTTCCAGGGGTGGGGCAACCACAGCTKCTTTGRGGAACCTGTGCCAGGGTCTCACCACCCTCACAGGGAAGAATTTCTGATGTCCAAACCAAACCTGCCCTCTGTCAGTTTAAAGCCATTCCCCCTTGGGAAWAGGGAAAATTAAAGGACAAATTCTACACTGGAAGGTCTACAGTGAGATCTGAAAATAGGAGACATCAAAACTTTGCCCAGTGTCTGTGAAACTGGAGAGCAACCATCCGCTGCTTTGATGGAGCAATGGACACAATCCCTCAAAATCCAAATTTTGTTCCGAAGCTCCAGGTTTATCACCATGCATAATTTAACCCATGCCCATGAAGACCTTGCTGGTTGCAGCAGCTTTTTGCTATTCAGAAACGTTGTCCACAAAAAAATAAATGCACACACATATGAGCATCTRTGCCTATCAAATAAACAGGATTTTATCTTGTATACAGAAGTAGCCCAGGTTTTGATCAGCTCTGAACATCAGCTGTCCTTTCCGCCACAACACAACTTCCAGATTATTAAGAAAAATGGAAGGGGGAGGGGAAAAAAAGGGGGAAGAGAGGGAGAATCAGTCCCAGTCTTGAGTACAGACAATCACCAAATCTGAGGGATGGTTAAAGCAATGCCATTGACTTCACAAAGATTGCTCCCACCCTTAAACTCAGCATCAGTTTTGGGTACTCTTCATCTGGGATTCACATTGACAACATACCAAGAAATCATGAGGACATCTTTTAAGGCAGAAAAAAGCCCTAGACTCTCAAAACTGAGGAGCACAGTGTGGAAGTATTTCTGGAAGTATTTTATCAGTAGAAAAGGCAAAATTACCTGTCCATTTTGAAAGAATCAGTAATGGTTCACAGGAGTTTTACAAGGAAGATAACAGAGCATTTTTGAGTCAGGAGAGAGAATTCAGAGGAGGAAACATGTCCTCGGTGATGCACACTTATACATCAAAGCAGAAAAGAGCAGATGACTTTATGAATGAGGTGTGGAAAATGCTGCAATGCCATCTCCTCATCTGCAGGATGCTGCCGCTTCTGGCTCAGGAAACTATTGTAAGAGACAGGGAAAATTGAATAAATATACTGTATTAGATAAAGAAAAAACAGAGATAAACATGTCTGGTTAATGTGTGATGCATCAGAGACTTATGAAAGAAAAGTTCTTTCAGGAAGCTGCTGGTGGTGGGATGAGGGAGGACCCGTGGATCATCCAGTGTGTCCTTTTGAAGTGCAGAATGAAGGTTTTTATACCATTCCTATGTAATTCTTCAGACTTTTGGGGCTTTCCATTGCTCATTGCTTTAGTACCACCTGCATGGGTTGATTGCTTTAGCTTTTCTAAAGTAGACTTTAATAACCAGAATGATAATTTCACCGAGGGTGAAATTCACTCTCAAACAGAAAGACCACGACAAGGGCTTTGCATCRCTCAATTCATATAAAAGTGCTTAAAATAGGACTTCATTTGTATTTAAATGACACAGGGATCTTCTGTTGCCTCTCTAGATACAAACGAACTCCATGCTGGATGCACCTTGATGCCAAGGTGCTGCCTTAGGCACATGAAAAGGTGTTTTCTGTTGAAATCCCCAAGAATTTTCCCCACAGACTTCAAATGCAGAATGAAGATTGTCCTTGAAACAGTGAGCAAAGCACTATAGGCACTCCACAGATGAATTACCCAGTTTTAATTGTTGGACTTAATTAACTGACTTGGTGTCTGATGACATCCCTCAGTCTAYAGGTGGCCCTTCTTGCAAACTGATATTTCTATTAATATTTCCAGTGTCTTGTTCACTGATGTGACACCTATGGAATTTTTCCCATCAGCTCTGGCAGTTAAGATTCTAAATCCTGCTGGGATACCTTCCCTTTTCCAAAAGCCATTACTTTCCAAGGTGGTGTTGCAGTGGAGCTACAAGCTGGCACTGCTGTTCYTGCTGCAACAGCTCACACCATGGCAGGGGTAGAGTTAGCTGGATTCCCCAAGCCCTTGGCAGTGCTCACAGTGCTCCACACCCTCCACAGGCACTGCTCAGGGGCACAGTGCCCAGCAGGATCCCTTTGGGATCTCCCTGCCTCCCACTGGTGCCTGGGAGCCATGCCCTTTCCTCTCTAAAGATGGATTCAAGTTTCCTTTTCTAACTCCGTGAGGGACTGGGGCTGTTCAGTGTCATGGTTGTGGCTTGAAATTATCTAACTACTCTAGTTATTTACTATGAAATGTTACAGCAATTATGTAAAGCTGTTTATCTGGCTAAGAAAACATTTAGCAAAATCCACACCTTGCTCCTCAAAGTGCTCTCCAGCTGCGTCCCAACACCCCCCAAAGCCATCCAACACCAGGGAGCCAGAGGGATGAACAAACTCACCTGCCAGTCTTCAAAGCCTTGTGAAATAGAGTTGTCATTTTCTATTGCACAATAATCTCGATTTACTGGGGGGAAAAAAAGTGGTGCAGTCACTCCCATTTGAAGGTTGTTTCTGTTGAGTTAGGGTAGAAAGGTGCATGAACAACCAGACTCCAAATACAACTCCTTTGGGCTTTTGCAAGTGTGGGTTAAGCCTAAAAGATACAGGTCAGCAACAAACTGAGAGTGATTTGAGTATTTGTGTGAGTTTGAGCCAACATTTCATGTGAGACCCATTTTATGAGGGCTACAAGGTGCATTTCCAAGGCATCAGTTCAACAGCTGTATGTTTTCCTTTAATTTCTGAACGGGTTTTCGACACAATAGTTCTATGATTTCTTGGAATTTTTTAGTTAGAACTGAGCCTAGAGCTGGGAGTCTCATAACCGTAACTCAGAAACTGGATTTGGAGCTGAAAAATAATTCAAGACGAAAAAAAATTATTTTTTTTTGAATTGGCTATACTTGGTGATAACTCTTGACTTATTCTTCTGTGCTGCTGCAATAAGCTATGTTCTGGGGACCTGCTTTTGTGACTAAAAAGATAAGTCTCTTGTTGGGAAGAAAATTGCCTCTCTGACATAAATCTTTGGAATAGGAGTTTACAGAAAAGTGGTAAATATATAAAAAGAAAAAAAAAAAGATCAAATATCCCAAGCTAAACAAGCACGAGAGAAGATGAGGAAAGATTTGCATTGCATCAATAGAATGATTATATAGGAATAACAGACCTCATTTTTGACTGCCATTTTGGGGTTTATCTAGACTTTGCAATGCACAGCTCCCAAATCTTGTGCCAGCAGAAAGCCCCCACGGTAGCACCTCTTCACACCATGAACAGAGCCAAGAGTGAATTAGAGAAGTCTAAAATCCCAGAGTTTTTTCTCTTCCTCTTCAAACTGCTGTCAATATTTAAGGAACGCTACAGAAGTACCTGTGGATTAAAGTGATCTAATTATAAGGCTTGAGATGCTCTAAATGTCGGATGTAGGTTGTAATGCTACATAACATCATTTCATGAGCCAGGTAAATTACACCACCACAAAGCATAAAGGAAGCCACTGGTAGGATGTTCTAGGCCTTGATGTGTAACATTACCTAAAGCAAATACCTGCCCACCAACACCAAAGATCCCAAGATTCTCCATCTCCACCTCCCGAGGGACTGAGGTACCAACAACAGCTACCTCGGYTGGATAATTTCTCCCCAAAGTTTAACTGGTGTGTGACTGACAGCCCCAAAACCACTTTCATTTCTGACCTACTCAGACATATTCACTGCAGCGAGTCTCACCCTACCTGACTGCCCTGTTTAAAATGCCTCAGGGTGTATTTTGCTTCCAATAAGGCACATTAGAGCTGCTTAGCTAAGAAATAGAGCTGCTAATCTTGGCCGTGCTGCTGATTGTGCACGGCCTGTGCACACTTCGTACACGCTCAATTAAATTTACAAACCCTTGCAAAATTACCTGCAGCCAGCAACAGAAACGAGMTTGGCAACATCTGGATGGCTGAACTTGATGCCTGATAAATCCATCCTTTCTGCTTTCTTTCCAGCTCATTCGGAGGGTGCAGCGCATATTTCAGGAGGCAGAAGTTCACTTATCACGTTTTATGTGCTTGAAAATTGGAAGGTCCTCGCAGTCCCAGTGATGCTGATTTTTTTTCTGATGATGTCATGGCAGAGGATGTTTGAAATAAGCAAAGCCTCTGCATTACTCTCGTTGCTGGTGAGCAGCTATCTTTCTCAGGAATTAAAACAGAGAAATACCAGACTGGTTCAAGTAAACAAAACAAAACAAAAAATACACAAAACAAACAAACAAACAAAAAAAAACAGAAAAAAAGAGAAAAAATTAAAGCAGCAAAACCCTCCCCAAACCCCACAGAAAGTGAGGACCATGTTTGCAGATGACACTGCTAAATTGAGCCATGAATTTTAAAGCTATCTGGGATCTACTGACTTCTRTCTTTGTCCCTATCTCACCATCTAATAAAGACTGGACAGAGAAAAGAGAAAAGTTAAGAGTGCGTTGAGAACTGCTTTTTCATTCTGGTGTAGTTTTCAGATCTGACATGAGCAGTTGCTCTAAATGCATATAAATACTTGTGACAGCCTTGGTCTTGTGCTATGATCACTTTGGGGCATCACATGTTGATTTCTTTTTCTGCAACATATTTTAATTCAATAAAAATTATCTTGGGAAGCAAGTGAGGAAGGAAATGGACTGGTAAATATTTAAAAGGCTTTGGTGGATGGTATGACAAATATGGGCTTTGAAGAGAGAAGCTGTGGCTGCCCCACCCCTGGAAGTGTCCAAGGCCAGGTTGGACAAGGCTTGGAGCAACTTGGGACAGTGGAAGGTGTCTCTGCCCACGGCAAGGGGTGGGAACAAGATGAGCTTTAAGGTCCCTTCCAACCCAAACCATTCTGTGATTCTATCATTTTACATCTACAACACTTGTTTGACTTAGAACAGAAAAAAATGCTGTGACAACTGAGAGCGACCCTTCCTCTCTGTGGTCAGGCTGAGCCAGTATCCCCCAAGGGATGCTGTGTGGCTCCACATCCCCACTGAACATTTAATGGCAGGGGAACAGACCGAGGCATGGCAGTGGAATTTAACGGTGGCATTTCCAAATGCTGCAGGGTGAGGAATTAAGAAATGTTCTTCTGGAAGAAGGTTTTGTGTGTTTTTCTCCCTGAATATGTGTTTGAGCAGTATAATTTCTAATGCGATGCAAGTGAGCAGSAAGAAAACCTTCTAATGGTGTGTGATGCCTGTTAATGTGGGTAAAAAGCAGRAAATGTGAATTATAAAGCAGATACTGCACAAAGAACTGAAGAGATCCTTTGCTGGTATTTTTCCAGTTATTGAACTATCAGGTGTGGCTGTATAACACGAAATATGGAAGACCAACAAATGTCATACTAAGTACTTTTCAAAGATGCAATTGATCATCAAATTCCAATAACAGTTTAGGTGCTTAGTTGATATTGAGATTAATACACAGCTTGCTGCAGCAAGAACCTCTCCAGCTTCTGACCTTGGCTGGTAGTAAAATCCAATCGATATTTAGACCAAGCAAGACTTCCAGAGAGGATACATTGGAGACATTAGTTTAAAAAACAAATCCTGTCATCAGCTGGAAAACCTAATCCTCTGCGAGGAATATGGTGGAACAGAACTGAGTAGCGACCCAAAAAAATGTGAGTATTCTCCTGAACACAAACAGGGTTTACTCCAGCTCTGGTTTCCCTCTTCTGGCTTCCTGACTTTCTACTCCTACTTCCCTCCCATGGAGAAAACAATTCCTGTGTAAAGGCAGGAATTTGCCTTGCAAACTTGGTCAGAGGACACTGAATCAGCAATATTCAGATATCACAGATATGTCCAATCAAGACTAACCAGTGCATCTTAAATTTCAGGTTGCTGGGTGCTCCCTAAAAGCAAACATTTCATTGGTCAGGAATTATTCCTGGGAATACTCTGTGGGAAAAATAACAGATCCACAAATGCTCTACATTTCTTACCCAAATTTCTCAATAAAAATTCTGCTGACAATGTGAGGTAAATGCAATGGAGCAATACTTATTGCTTAATTGGAAAAATGTTTTTATCATACAATTTACGTCTTTTTTCCTTCTATATGTTTCAGCTGTATCTATACAAAAATGCAAAATATATTGCTAGAATATACAATGTTTCACTGAGTTTTATTTAATTGATGTTTCCAATGACTTTGGGATTTTAGTTAGAGCTAATTATCCCAAGCACTTGCTAGACTGGAGGAAGATTAAATTTCCAAAAGACTTCAATCCAATCTGATTTTGTGCAGATTTTATGCAGATTATTATGCCAGGCATACAAAGCCATGTCTGCAAAATACCTGTGTTACCCTTTTTCCAAGCACATAAAGGAGATCATATGGAAAAAAAAMCCTACTGTCCTAAATGGTTTCTTCAACAAGATTTCTTTCCACCAATAGGACAAAGAAAGCTCTTTTTAAAAAATTACTTTTTATTTCATATATGCATGTATACATATCTATTAGGGTTTGTTTGCTGTAGGGTTTCCATGAATATGATGATTTATTAAGTCTTGTCCAAAGTCTTGACAGAAAAATCAATCCTTGAGAAGCTGTTTGGAATTTCGAAAGCCATTTATAAAATCAGAATAATTTTATCAGACTTAGTCTTTTCCCCACCCTCACCTTGCCTGTACCACGGTTGCTAAAACAAATTGCAAGGTGTTTTGAGTTTTTTTTATCTATAATACTGAAAAGGGACTCTTCCAGTCCTCTCCCCCACTGCCCTCTCAAACCTGCATGTGGCACCTCACTGTTGGCCAAGGTGGGATCAAGAAAAAGAAGGAAAATGTGAAAGGAGCTCTGGGAAAACTGCAGTTTTTTTTCCTTTGGACTCATGCACCTAAAAAYTACTTTGAATAAGGACTTTTTTATATATATATAGCCTTTTATTGGATTAACTGTTTTATAAATAATCATCTAATGCATCTGGCCGGAAAAATGGATGAAACCCCACCACTTACACATCCTTCTTTAATGGAATGCAAGCTTCCCTACACTGCTGGGCAGCGAAAGGTCTGACCCATATTCCACACGCACCAGAGCAAAAGTGAGTCAAAATAAGTGCAGCCAACACAGGTGCTAAATCACCACCTTTTTCCATCCCATTCCCTTCAGTGGAGAGCATCAATTATTGGAAAGTACAAGATTAGCTCAAGAGGGATGGGGGCTGGAGCTGTTCTGTGCTTTGGAGGACACGGGGACCGTGCTCAGCACGCTGAGCAAGGCTCCCCCTCTTAAATCAAACCCTGCTCCACTGCACCATCTTAATTGTTCCAGGTGTTGTAGTCAGTAAACATTTGCTCAGGATTTTATGCGTGTGCTATGCTTTGAAGATTTGTTTTCTATTTAAAATACTAGAATTTCCTTCTCTCCTTGCAACTGGAAGAAAAGTTATGTCTGATAAACCTGTGTGGGAACATGGGTTGTTTGTTAAGCTGTTCTGGTAGAACTGTATTTTTCCATATGAATTGATTTTGTGCTRTTCTCACACCAATGATAACTCCCTGCTAGCAAATAAAGCCAAAAAGGAACACAAAGAGTGAAGTGAAGCTGCACAGACACCACTGCAAAATTCTGGTTATAAAAAAAAAAGGTAAGTGTTGGACAGCAAATTATAAGAATACTATCAAATTTGAAAATTCTTTATGTAGATTGTTCTGAACTGAGCTTTTTTACATTGCAGCGCAGATATGAAATAAAATGGATTCTAACAGCAAGGATAGTGCCAGTAATTCCTCGCAGAACAGGCACAGGAACTTCATCTCTATTCTGCCATAGAGCTTGTGTTCAATCAGACTTTTTAGTTTTATTTTGACTGATTGTATAACAAAGAGAACAACAATATCCAATACACTCAGATGGTCAGCTATGTCTAACATATCTGCTGTGGTTTACCTGAAATGTTCTTCTTTTTAAATCAGTTCATCTCTCCCCTCCACAAAAAGAGTGAAGAAGAAGGGAGACATTATCTGCTCGTTCCCAGAACCATCTTTTTTCACATTCAAAGATTCGAAGAAGAAACAAATAAAAAGATAAATGAGTCTTGTCCAAAATTGGACTGAATTTGGGAGTTTTGCAGACACACTCCTGTGTGGAGTCCAACCATTCCCCCAGCACTGCCAGGTCCCCCACTAAACCATGTCCCCAAGTGCCACATCTATGAGGTTTTTGAACACTTCCAGAGATGGTGACTCCACCATTTCCTCAGGCAGGCTCTTCCAGTGCTTTTAGTGAAAAAATTTTCCCTCATGTCCGATCTAAACCTCCCCTGGTGCAACTTGGGGCTATTTCTTCTTGTCCTATCACTTGTTCCCTGGGAGCAGAGCCCAAGCCCCACCTGGCTGCACCCTCCCGTCAGGGAGTTGTGGAGAGCCAGGAGGTCCCCACCATTTGTCACACACATTGTCTGGCAGGYACCAACCTCCAGGCACACACACGACTGAGCAGCAGGGATGTGAGGAGGAAGGACAAATCCCCCTGAACCTTTGGGATAAAACCGTGGCAGAACTCCTCCTTGCTGTCCGTGCAACACCCCTGGCACTGATGGCATTTGGCACCAGGCTACCCCTGCCTCACCTTCTCGAGAGTAAAAGTCACAAACCCCCCTCAGCTCGGTGGCTGTAATGACTGCTCAGAAGCTTTTTATGGGCGATCAGCTCCTGTAAAGGTCTGCTGGTAATTTGTGGAAGAGGGTACATTACCGTTATCCTTGAGGAATTCCTGCTTCCTTTTTATACACCTTTTTTCTCGTGGGAGGACTGGGAAATTAGCAGGAGGTGTCAGCCCGGAGCCTCTCGCTGAGCACAGGCTGCAYAGTTATTTCTCTGCAGACAAGAAAAGAGCTGCAGCCTGCTGGTTCAGGGCTGGGCATCTCCCTCCACCCCTCTGCAGCTCAGGGGACAGCAGAGGGGCAGGAAAGAGAATTGAAATTTCCTGGAGGTGGTATAAAAGGAAAGGAGGAGGTTCTAAATAGCRTAAATGATCACGTATCATCACAAACCCCTCCGAACCGAGCAGGGGAGGAAATGTGGGAGGTCACTGGATTTGTGAGCAGCCCACATCAGCAAAATGCTCCTGGTGACTCCTGGGAGGAAGAGTGGGTGAAGCTGGTGATTTCTCCCTGTAAAGCAAGCTGCAATCCTAGATCTGGGACAGTTCTTCCCACGAAGCTCAGCCCAAGTGAAAATTGACAAAGGTGGAGTAATTTACGCAGTAATGATAAAGGTCAAGTCAGTGTTCCCAATGCTGCTTTTCTGGGCTGTGGCTGCCACCACTGCCATGCCACTGCTTTTCCAGCACACGCTTCCCACYGCAGACAGCACTGCTGCCAACAAAACAATCTTCCAGAGATCATAAAATGTTAAGGGGTTCATTTGTTTAAAGCATTATGAAATAGTTCCCTTGCAGATCTCGCTCTTTAATTTCCTGCACCGGGGCTGAGGTGTGGGACACCAATACTGATAGAGCAGATTAACACCTCCCATGCTCAGGTTCTTCCAGCTGCAAAACACATCCTCACTGCTGCAATATGAGCCCTGGGGCCCGGACCTGTTGCTCTCAGGGGATTTGAACAAACTAACATAAAGCAAAAATAGCAAGCAATTCCTTCCAGTGGGGAAACTAAGCCTCCTGGGTTGCTGATTTGGCTTTTGGGGAAAAAAAATAAAGAAGGAGATGAATTTTCTTCTTTACCTTCTCAATAAATCCACTTACTTTCTTCAGCACGAGGCTTCATACAAATCTTGTAAGTGCAGCAA
Source organism: Amblyornis subalaris (assembly GCA_018881555.1). NCBI lineage: Eukaryota > Metazoa > Chordata > Aves > Passeriformes > Ptilonorhynchidae > Amblyornis > Amblyornis subalaris. The sequence continues at coordinate 2,788,283 of JACAXG010000101.1, read as the reverse complement.
AAATGTGRGAATAGCGTGGCTAAAATTAATCACAAGTTGGAGGCTGCCTTGCTGTGAGTTGACAACCAAGGTCTAAGGCCCAGTAAAAGCAATTTGTGTCATTATCAAGCAAAGAACTTTAGGCACATTATTTGACATGGTACACACAGAGTGCTGCTATTTAAACCATGGTTTTATTTAGGGTGAAACCAGAAAGAGGCGTGAGGAGGGGGGTGGAAATACTGGCATGGCAGATATTCCCCATATCACAACAGGGGGAATGGCTTCCCACTGCCAGAGGGCAGGGTTAGATGGGATATTGGGAARGAATTSTTCCCTGTGAGGGTGGGGAGGCCCTGGCACAGGTTGCCCAGAGAAGCTGTGGCTGGCCCATCCCTGGAAGTGTCCAAGGTCAGGTTGGACGGGGCTTGGAGCAACTCGGGATAGTGGAAGGTGTCCCTGTTCATTGTAGAGAGGTGAATTAGAGAAGCTTTAAAAGTCTCTTCCAACCCAAACTAYTCTATGATTCTAAGATTTTATTCCTTAAAGATGCTTTTAAAGATGCAATGTCATTTCATGAGCAGAGAGCCCTTCCCAACATCCATATGGTGGTGGAGCAGCACGTCCCTGCCTTGCCAAAACCTTTTGCTGCCTGACAATGACGGCTGTGTCCTCTTTGTGTTCACACCAGCCTTAAAAGCAGTGACTTCAGCCGCAGTGTTGCATAAACRTTGAATTTTTTGAAATGTGATTGATGTGAAAATATTCCTGTTTTGGTCCAAAGACCTCTATTAAAAAGGCCTAGGGGTGKCCAGCTACTCTCTGGGATGAGCAGAGGGAACTGAGCAGGACAGACCTATCCAAAGCTGTCAGGAGAAAAGCAAGGGACATTGTCCAAAATCAAGGGGAGGAAATGCCCAAGAGGAGCTTGTGAAATGTCAGGTGGATTTATTCAGTGAACTGGAACTAAGACTTTTCATAAAGGGTTTCTGTTGATCTTGTGTGGAAAAGCTCCAAGTTTCATTATAAATTACTTCTGAAATAACTTAGAAGTGAAGTGCTTCCCACTAGAGCAATTCCATGAGTGCAGCACCAATGGCCTTGGAACAGCCACAGCCCGGAGCCACAGATGCACCTACAGACACCCAGCAAGAGGAGGAAAGGCAGGGACCCTGGAACGAAGCACCAAACCCTCCTCCTTCATCCCAATCCCCTTAAAATCCTAGAGCAGAAGATTGTCCATGGGCAGAGTCAAAAACTGTCCACTCCCTGCCAGAACAGCAATCGCTATGTCCATTTTTTTCTTTTTAAAGCACTGGAGATCTCTCAATCGAGAGATTGTATTTTCTCTACAAACCCTCCGTGAAGGAACCACACGTACAGAGATATTTGGTGTGGGCAGTTTCTTTGCTTTCCTTCATTTTTGTCAGTGTTGCAGGTTTATTCCCAGAAAATCAAGTTAATTGATGGTTCCAAGCCAAGGTTTGTGCCCAAACTAAGTCCAGTGCATGRTCCGAAGAAATGTCCTTCCAGCTGGGCTGTCTCTCCTCAGCTTTAATACTCTTTTTTTTCCATTATGACCTCTTTGGGAGTCCATGCATGAGTAAAAACTTAGATCCAACACTCACTGAAAATGTTATGAGCTGATTTCCCCTTTTTCTCCCAGAAAGAGGAAAGCCAGTCATGACTACCAGCTGCTCCATGTTATTTTTCCAGGCCAGCAATTAGTCTCTGTAATGGGAAAGAAAAATACCATTAATTCAACTAATATATTACATATTAATTACCAAAATTATTGAAATAAACTTTTTTTAATAATATCAAGGAAGTAATTAAAAAAGTAGCTCTGCACATAACACTTTTAGATCCAGAATGAGAAATGTATGTGACTACTAGGGGCCAAAACATGGCACATTTAATTTAAACCCTGGCAGCAAGGGGCAGGTTCCATTGCAGCTGTAATAAATTACATACAAGTGCTACAGAACAATAACAAAAACTGTGAGCCATCCATTTCAGTACCATTTACAAGAAATCAATATCAATACTTAATGCAATACTGGTGAAAAATGAGCAAAGATACAGAAAGCATAATAAACCAGTAATGAAAGACCTTGCAGTGTTTCACTTTGGAAGAAAAAACTAACTGTCTATATTTTCATGTAGAGGGATATTTCACCGAGGCAATGTGCTGGAGGTATGAGTGTTTTGCAGATCTAAGTTTAAAATAACCTCTTTATTAAATTTAAAAAAAGTTCTTTAAACTGTGGATTACCAGCTTAGTAAAGCTCATACATATGGAAGGAAGAATTTCATCTTCCTGTGGTCCTGAACATTTTTTATGGGGTTGCCTCAGATCAAACATCATTCCTTTACACACCTCTCTGAAGGCACAGGCAAGGTCACTTCCTTCCAACAAATGTAGAAGTTCCATTTTGGAGGTGCAAGAACTAAAAAAAATTGGGAGAATTATTATAACACTAGGGGAATTATGGTACTGAATATAAATATTCCATGCTTAAAAATAGCAAGACAAATAGTAAGAAATGCATTAGAGTGCATCTACAGATAGGTAGGTCATGGATAAATAGACAGACAGACAAAAACTCCTTTTGCCATCACTTTTTTTAATCCATCCTTCCTCAGTATTCCCACTGGAGTTACTCCATTGTCTGCCACACCAGACTACCAAAAAGCAAAGGACATCCAAACATTTGTTTGGTCAGCAAAAGCTCTTCTTTGCTATGATCAAAATGGAATTAACAATTCACTTCCAGAATGACTCATGGGCCTTTTGGAAAAAATGGACTTCAAAAGGATCCTTCAAGATAGCCTTCAGTCTCTAGCACCTAATAACAAAATACGCTGATATTAACTATAAGAAACAAATTTCCACAATTTACTACCCCAAGGCAAAGTCCTGCTCCACCACTGCCCCATCCAGTAGAGACCTCCACTAATTCTGTGTGCAAGGGAAAAAAAACACCTTACTAACAAAACAAAGAGAAAATTAATGATATCCAGACGATRATGTCTCAACAAKAAACAGCTTGGTCCAACTGCTGTATTTATACTTGTACAAATATAAGAAGTTTTTCACTGGAATATATCRAGGATTTGCACGTGAACATTTTCAAAACTTGAAACTTGATCTTACAGCTTCTCCCTCATGGGCACAACCACAAAAATCTTGAATTGAGGCTGGGTTCATCCTTCTTTCACACTAAAACAGACCTGCAATAATTATTGGCTTATCTTATGCAAAGAATTCAACCTTTCACATGGGATTTTCACCAGCAGTGAAAACACAGAAATTCAATGGACCAAGCAGAAATATCTAAAAGCCTTCAGACAAGCTGAAGTCTTTCAGAAAAATAGAGGGATGAGAAATTTGAAGTGTTTATTGAAATAATAAACAGGTTTAATTGCAGAAATTAAGGCTTAGAGATGTGGTAAAATGTTCCAGTAGAAACTGAGGGAGATCTGRAGTCCTGTTCAGTCCAAGGAGGTGCCTTGGGTGGTTTACCAGGAGTGCACACGGCCGAGAGCATCAGTAGCTGCGCTCCATAATCCCATTGAAAGGCTTGTATGGTTGGATTTGGTGAGAGGTGAGGGTGCCTTGCAGCTCTTCCAGCTGCCACCCAGCATCAGATGCTGAGGAAAAGCTGACAATGCTGAGGATGCTGYTTGGGCCACCTCTCTCAGTTGTTCTTCGGCTCTAAAAACTTGCAGAGCTATTCCTGGCTGTTCTGAGGTGAACTAAAATAATCCCAGACATGACATAGCAGCGAGAGCTTGAGAGCTCATTCCCAACAACCACATGTGAGGATTTGCCATCCACTGCACTGTGCACAGGATTTCATTTTCTTACACGGCAAGGGTTTTGTATTTCCCCACATCAGTGTGATTTCAAAGCAGAATTTAGTATATTTCTGGTTTGATTTTTCTTTTCCCATTAGAAATGGTGATCTTGTCTTCCAAGGAAGAGCTAACCAAGTGTTATTACATGAAAAGGGCAGGTGAGTCTGTCCTTTTGGACTCAGACSATGTTCTGGGTTTTGTTCATGTGGTTCCTCAGTTCCAGTTTAAAACTGGTCCCTGACTGGGTGAGATGGAGAACAAGGTCACTCAGGAGAGGACTTTTTGTATTTATTCACCCAGCACAGCACAGCACAACGGTGTGACCAGTGTTTCCATGCAATAGCAAATGGGAATGGAGAGCAGAAGGGCTCTGAGGTGCTTTTGGATGTCACACCTGCCATCCAGGTGGCTCAAAAAACAAGTTTTGCCCCCAGGACCAGGACTCCAACAGGAGGGAATTCCCTGGATCAACTCCTACTTTTGCCAGATCTGCTACCAACAACTATATATCAGTCTTTTCCCAAAATTTCTCAGATAAAGGGTGAAAGAAATCCATTTATGGGCACAAAGCGAGAGTGTCATCTCCTACAAAAGGTTTTGCATTAGTGGCTTGTGTTTTGCAGCCCCTCCCTGGAGCAGYGAGCACAGAAGGCTCGTGGTGCTGGCAGATGGCATCCAGCACTCTGGGATGTTAGCAGGGTTCTGTCCACAACACTCACAGCCGTGTAAAAGTCAGTGGGAGTCTGGATTATGTGCAAAATTAACAATCATTGGGGAATGCAAAGATTCTAAATATTACTTCCACTAATCAGCTTTTAAACATATCCCCTCTCCGGGAGGAAATCAATTTTTTTGCAAGTTAATACGAGGGGTTCCTATTACATGTTATGAGTTAAGTCTAACTGATTAATCCCTTAAGTAAAATTTCTTTCTTTAAATTAATTCAGCGCTTTCTGCTGCCGTTCAGTGGTTTGCCCGAGGACATCGCATTAGTTTGCTCACTCCTACCTACCTAGGCACACCCACTCAGYGCTACAATGCCCTTATTAGTTAAATGGACGTTCCCTTGTTATAATTACACGAAATGTATTGCAGCAAACATGCTGTCTCACTCTTTGGATCTGTTTTTTATCACCGAGTCCAAGATGGTAATTTAAATATGACTCTAGGTGAGCATCACCAGAAAAAGCTGAATCCCACTGAAGCTAATGAGTCTTAGTACCGAWTTCAAGAGCCTTCGAGTTTAGACCTTAATGAAATGACACTTTTTTTCCTCCTCGAATTGCCTTCAGAAAGTGATTCTCGGCTTTTACTGCAGTAGAGGGGTTTTGGGGGAAGGAGAAGTTCCATACCCAGTAGATGGTGCTSTAATCAAATCCTAAAACCTGTTACTCCAGAGCCGCTCGGCTGCGGCGTCGTGGCAAATTTCCGCAATTAATAAGGGAAGCATGTTTATTTTACAGACACGTGTTGTTGCGTTTAAAACACAGTAATTGTCCGGGCTGAAACAATCCCGGGAAATGTGGATTTTACAGGTCTTGCAGGAAAGGGTTTGGGGATCTTTCCTCGCATCGCTCGCGTTCCGTGGTCCAGGGCTGTGGGGTCATTGGGCTGCAGCCCAGGGAGTGCAGGTCTCTCGTTTGGGGTGAGCAAGGCAAAACCCCTCCATCTGCACTGTCTTGTGCCTTCCAGCCCGGGCTCAGATTTCACAGGAGCAGAAATGTGACCGGTTGATAAGACAGGAAAGGAATATCATTTCCCAAGTGAATAAATTATAAGTATTTTGTTCTAAAAAAAAAAGAAGAAATCCTTGGATTTCTTTCAAACTCTCTGACTGTGTTGCTACAGTCCTCCACCACCTGCACTTGCATATCTGATCCTCAAATTCCCCTGTTTTGTAACTGGAACTGAACACAATGGCCGTGTCCTGGAATCAGCCTTTACTTTTCTCCTCCACAATCTTCATTAAAGCTCTCTGCTGTTGATAACCTTTGATCTYCTCTCCGTTTCTGCTTAACTTTTGAATGGTGCACACCTATCTGACATTGCCGGTTCTCCCAGGGAGGGAAGGCATCCTCTTTGTAGACAGGCCTAGGAGAATAATCTCTCACAAGGAGCTGCAGAAAATTCAGCCCTGGGGAGACAGGAACCTGGATCACACAGACAGTGACACTGCAGAGARCCAGGGACCAGGGGGGGCTGGCAGAAAACCATTGCTGGGCCTGTTTGAGAATTGAGTTCAATTTATAGATTTTTTTTTAGTTTGACCTGAAAGTCAATTTGGACTTTGGATGTCCTTTCTAATGGAAGCAGCACCCATGCACAACTTTCCCAGACAAGCCCTTGATTTTAGACGACATCCCAAACACRGAAGCAGCTTTCCATGGGATAGGATACCTAACAGGCTCTTTTGCTATTCACTGCCCCTCTGAACCMTCTGGAAGTCGTGGCCAGGAGAAGCTGCAGGAGGGCTGATCATCCCTGGGRTCAGCCTCTGGGACTCTGCACCCCACAGAATTCAAAGCACTTCTACACAGAGTTCTCACTTCAGAGGCAAATTTAACACAACCCTTGGCTAAAGAATATGATCACGGTTGCTACGTGCCTTCATATGTGGACAGCTGAAGTCTAAGGAAACTGAATCAAAAGGAAAAAACAGAATTCCTATAAATCATGTTTCCTGTAGTTTTCACTTAGGCAGAGCGTGGGGTTGCAGCAAAGATTCCTTGGGCTACGGAATTTCATTTAACACACAGCATGGTTTTTAAATAAGAAATGCAGCAGGATGAATTTATATACTTCTTAGAGCACGGAACAGCATTATTAATGTGACAAAACCCACACACTCAGGGCCACATTCCAGCCTGGAGTACACACGAGTGTCTGCACCGAAGCCAGCGAAAGCTGCRCAAATATATCCAAGGAAAGAGTTTCGCCCGATCATAAATTTTTCAGAAAATGTAATTATTATGTATGATAATTTTAGCTAATGAATACATTTGTATGGCTCGTTCATTATGCATCAGTCATTTATAAGGTATTCACAGCATGTTTTATTAATTATTATTAAAACCTTGTATTTATTTTAATTCATATTTCATCAGGGTAACTTCTTTGAAATGCTGTAGACTTTCTTTTCAGCTAATCTCGGTCTTGATTTCTGCTTCTGTGAGGCTCCAGTCCCGTTCATACAGAAAACAATAGGAGGCTTCCCAAATATTTCAGTGGTCTATAGATCAGGTCAGTACACAAAAGGGCATTATTAGGTCATTGGCCTCTACCAGGGGTATATATAATTTGTAACATTAAAAGTAGGGGTGAAACTGCCCTCGAGAATCACTGAGCTTTTCCCTCCTTATGGACACGGGAATGGCCAAAGCCAGTCCCTGGGGTGGGATGTGGGGCAGGAGCCATCACTTCTGCTCTGCACTGGTCCCAGGCTTGGAGGAGGAGGATCCTTCCCCAGGACTGTTGTGGGGTCTCTGCCTTCTTTAACTCTCCTGCTTCACCTCCCTGTTTTCTGTCATGTTTCTCTGCTGGTTGTTTCGCTGCAACATTCTGCCGTTGTAATGAGAGTAAACACCATTCCCTGAAGATTTGCATTTTCCCTTGGGAGCTTTTATGGAATTCAGGCGTTTTAAAAAAACCACCTACTTTTAATAAACACTGTGTTTCTTTACAAGTGCGGCGTGTAGACAGTTTTGTTCCTCTCTATCACCAAATTTGGACCAGACCAAGAAAAAAACCTAAGAAATGAGGAAAAAGKAAATCCCAAGTCTTTGGCAGCAGGACTCTCTGTCTTTGACCATAAGCAGCAGGAACAGTTTTCATATATATCAGTAATATAAAATTACATAAATACTGGGGAAATCAAAACCAGAAAGGACTCACAAAGGGATGAAGCAAGGCTCTGCCCACTTCACTTTGGGAGAGCAACCCCTAACCTGGGGACCTAAACAAGAGTTAAACCTCAGAAAGGGCAGGAATGAGACAGAAATCTAGAGGAGAAAAATCATTTTAATTTCCAGAGATTTCAAAAAGTTAACCATTATTGGGCTGCTGCCGAAAGGGAGACACACAGAGCCTGAACCTGAACATCTGCAAAGCCTGCAAGAACAAGCTGCYCTATTAGCAGTTCCCCCTACAAAAGGAAAGGATAAAGGATGCAGGACTGGTAGAAGTGCCAGAGCTGGGAMAAAAACCCACGAGAAGCCACATAGATCAGATTTTTTTCCCTGATGTACTTGATTTCTTCCAGACATGCTTTTGCAGGGCTCACAGAGACCTTTAAAAACGGAGAGGTTTCCATCCATTCCAGTGAACTTCCAGAGAAATTCTTATGGGCCAGTTTCCATTTCAGTGTGTGGTGCTGCCTCTGCAGAATCTCAGCTGTGAAGGGGAGAGGCTTCACAAAGTTGCCACCATCTACAAGCAATTTGCAAAATACACCTTGCAAAAGGGCCAGCTCATTATTAAAGTTATTTTCCTTTCAGCACCCTGATTTCCAACAGATATTGAAAAATGTTACAGATGTTCTTCATTTTTTACACTCAAGCAACTTCAAAAAAAAAAAAAAAAAGAAACCAAACTGATTTCGGAGGTAAAATGAGMAAGTGCATTTGCTCCCCACGTTTCTGTGCTGAAATTCAACTCAAGCTGAATTTTTACAGGTAAATTACAAACTCTGGAGAAAAAGAGGGTTTCTATTTGGAGTCCTAATACAGTTTTCTTAAGAGTGGCCCAACAGTATTGCTGTGCCTTGGACCCATTATTCCTGAGGTGCAGAAATGCCTGGTTCCAAATGTAGCAAAATGAAAAATTACAGAGCCTGTCTAACAAATCAAAAATAAATGAAGTAACAACATAAAGGTAAATTTACTGTTATTTATAATTTACCATTTTTACCTTGTTTTCAATTGTCTCTTAGTCCTCTTCATTCGAGGAGCCCATTACATTTTATTATGCTAAACCCTATCTTCTGTCACATAAATTACAGTTAAAGATCTTAATATTAAAGCCTCTTAGCTCCCAGACCATATTTCAGGCTTTGTTCAAACCAGACATTAATGCTGAAATTGAACACAGATCACTTTGTCATCATTACCTATGATCTCAAAAGTATAATACAATCTTTGCTATATATGGCACAAAAATGCTTCTTTGTATAACACTGAATTATGGAGATATATTGATATTCTTAATATTTTGACAAAACAATAAAACTAAATATGTTAGCTCTTTAGCAGATACCAGCATACCAGCCCAGCTATTATAACAATAGTTACCGAGGTAAAGGTTTATTTATTCCAGGTAAAATAGGAAATTAATCATATAGTTATTTTAATCCTGATTTTTCCCTGGTATAATTTAGCCTTCCTGCTGGCTGATACAGGAAGTCTGTTGCCAATGTTCATCATCATCTGCTTGGGTTCACAATATCCACCTTTGTTGCAGGAACAATATTCTCTTTTCAGTGGTCGTGACTCCAGCAAGGAGAAACACCGGTGCAGACTGACTTTCATCTTGTTGTGTGCCTTTTACTTCTGCCCTGGTATTACCCTAAAAGAGGTGTCTCTGAGCCTGGATGGGGCTCTGGGATCTGCACAGGGATGGAGGAGGGAGCACGGCCACGATCCTCTCCTGATTTGTGCCTGGAGCCTGTGCTATTATTATTATTATTATTATTATTATTATTATTATTATTATTTCTTTCATTCCAGCAGAGCCCCACATTCAGTGCTCACCCATTACTTTCAGAGCTTAACAGACACCTGCCTGCTGGCCCAAATTCTGTTTCTAGCTATTACCACATCCTGCAGGAGAAACCCAACTGGATTTGCTTGGGGCCAAGAACAAATATTGCATTTTGCAAGAATTAATTCTATTCCCAGTGTAGTCATGAGAGTGCCTTCTGCAGGGTATTTTTGCAAGGCATCCCCTCCATAATATCTGCTCCAGCAGACGAAAAGCCTTATGTTTCTTCTAGCCCTGGACAGTTAAAAATCCCCTGATGTTTGTAGTGCCCTGGCAAGGATCTCACCCCATCCTGCCGCTGCAGCAGGGAGAGAGGCAGCCCTCAAAAAGCTCTTCCCCAGAGAAAATTTCATATCTGATTTTTCTCCATGCTTTGGACTGCCCACAACCTGCTCCGTTTATCCTGTTACTCCTGATTAGTCACTGCAAGAGGGCAGGGAAGCCACGAGGCATTTTTTTCCTGCAGCCTGGTTGGGGTTGAGAAAGAAGAGACACTTCTCCTCAAGGACTGCTTTTACCTGCTCACAAATTAACTTTCTACAAAAAGCAAGGATCTGAGTAAAAAAGGTTGATAGGCTGATATGTCTCACTACAAATGCACAGAAAAGTTGAATTCACAGCAGCCCAAATGTAAGCAAACTCCCCCAAACCCTGCTTTGTACAGGTGCTCTTCGGTACAGACTGGCTGATGAATATTTCTCCACTGGAATACACCCTGCAATGCTTCAAAATATCTCTGTCCACTTGTATTAGAGTTTGGGGTATTGCAACGTCTTTCATTATAAAGAGAGGGTTATTTTTTTAATATATACCTTTTCATTACATCTAGGAGTAAGGTCATGAGTTCTTCTCATGATGGAGGTATAAATATTACATTGTATGGCTGAAATAGTCTGCCTCCGTTCCTGGAGAATACCCTTGGGTAAAATAGTGTGTCAGAGCAGCTGATTGCCTGCTCATTTCAGTTTGCTTACTTTTTACAAATAAATTACTAGACAAATGAATAAAAAGAGAGCGTTAACTTCAGACAATCATATTCATAATACRGCCCCATTACGGCTTCAGAGCCTTTAAGCCTAAATTAGAGTTATTTCTGAAATTAGCTAATCGGGGTTGTGGCTCATTTCTTTCCTCCTGGAAAAGGTGGGGGAATCTTACAGTGACAGCAAGAACAGAGATGCAGGAGGAATGGATTTCGCTCCCAGTTTTCCTGTATGAAGCTGGACAAGCTGCCCRTGCTCGGGTCAGAACACCTCTCAGCCCCGCCGGGGTGTGGGGAGTGACCCCAGGTGGCTTTGAAGGGACAACRGTGTGACACTGTGTCCCTCGTGCACACAAACTTCTGGACACYCACAGCTAGACACAGTCGCATCCCTTTGCTTGCACTTTTGCCTTTCTTATCCTTTTAATTTGTGCCCCCTTTTTAGGCACCAGCAATGGTTGCTGTCTGTGCATCCAGCACCCAACACCATCAACTCATTCCATGCGTGAACCAAACTGTAGAGACTCTGGAGTTTTGCATGTTTAAATTTTTTTTCTCTTTCTCTCTTTCTATTTTTCACATTCATATTATTCCGGAGGTGCCACTTGCTGGTAGATATTCAAGTGTTCCCTCTTTTGATAGATTTTACATCCTGTTATTATCCTATGAGTGCTAAATGATAATGATTCATCTGTTCATTTCAGCAGATACGCRTTTGTTTGCAGAATGGTTATTAACCAGGAGCTGTTAATTATATAAGATAATCTTGTGTAAATGTTTGCCTTAAAAAATAAACTCTCTCTCTGGGTTTTGCCCCGCAAGCAAGTATTTGGATTTGATTTTTTTTAAAATTTTTACTTTTGTTTTGTTTTGTTACTTCTTGTCCACAAGTGAAGCAAGTGATTGATTCGTTTGAGTGAATGAAAAATGCAGCATAATTGCTGCAGTCTGTCCAGCCTGAATTATGTGCTGCTGGCACAGGCACAAGTAAATAATACCTCATCTGTTTACTGCTCTGCTCAACCCTGCCAGTGGAACCAGTGGCTGACAAAAGAGGGAGGAAATCCGCAGTTTGCAGGGAGCGTGAGCCAGGAGGTGGCAAACAGCAATTCCGTGTCCAAAAAGGGAACTCAGGCAAAATTTTGCCTGGCACTCTGTGAGGCTGAGAAAAGCAGAGCTGCCTTCTCAGCCTGATGTAAGATTGTCCCTTTGGGAAGGCTCTGTGTGTGTGTGTGTGTGTGAGAGTTCTGACTGCACCACGATGAGTTAAGTGTCTTTTCCCGGTGGGATCCTCCAACCTGCAGTGCTCAGGTGTGGAGAGGAGCAAAGCACAAGGGGAGCTCCAGGCTTTGAGACATCAGCTGGGAGATGTGGGACCTCTTTGGGAAGCAACCCCACTATCCCTTGCTTGTCTCTTTCCCAAGGCTGAGGAGCCTTGGTCTGTGGTGCAKGAAGTGCTCCCATGCGTTGTGAGGAGGTTGTTTTTATTTTGCTTTAGGTTTTTAGCTTAAAAAATGTCAGTCCTCAGGTTTATATGGATAAGACCACAAATCTTTACAGAAGACCTTCTCTGTTGCTGTGAATATTTATCTCACAGGCACAGCATCTCTCCGTGTCCCTTGGTCTTTTGGGTGGATTGGTGCAGTTCTTCTTCCACWATGGGAGCATTTTTTACCATATGTCTGAGCTGAAGAAAAGCTGGGGTTAATCACAGAATCATGGAAAGGTTAAGGGACCTTGAAGCTCATCCAGTCCCACCCCCTGCCRTGGGCAGGGACACCTTCCACTATCCCAGKTTKCTCCAAGCCCTGTCCAACCTGGCCTGGGACACYTCTAGAGATGGAGCAGCCACAGCTTCTCTGGGCAACCTGTGCCAGGGCCTCACCACCCTCACAGTCGTGAATTTCTTAATGTTTAATCTAAATATACACCCTGTCAGTTAAATAAGTGACATTTTCCATCTAGAACTAAACTATCTCTTGAAATCCTTCACCAAGTGGCCACTGTCTTTCATTCCCATCTGCAAATGACTTCCCAGTGTCCTGTTGTTATTTATTCTTTAAAAAAACAAGCTGGTTAAACATGGAAATATCTAATTGCAAACCAGTTTCTTTCCCATCTGTGTTTCTGCTCCTGCCACAGGTAGTGTCACTGGCAAAACCCCATGGCTGTGCACAGAAGTAAAGAATACAGAAAACTCACAAAGCCATTTGCTGACGGCTAAAATCATAGACAGGAGGACCAGAGAGCTCTAAAATAAGTATTTGATCTCAGTGGTAGCAACCCCCAAGTTTCTGGTGGTGTCAGCAAGCTGGGCTCCAACATAGACTTCCAGAGCTGTGCATGGCTTTTCCCTTTAAATCACATCATCATTAGATTAAAAGGTTAAGCTGAAATCCACAGCAAGCAATGTGAGCTGGAAACCTGAGTGACTTCAGCCTGCTCAGTGAGGATGTGAGTCTGTCACATCCACGCTACAAGAAAAAAAAGGCTGTTTTCCTGTTCTTCTCCCATATTTGAACACTGATTTTTTAAAATTCCCAGCTTTAAAATTCAGATCAAGCTTTTACAGTTTTTGCTGCCGACCTCCATCACACCTTTTCTTTCGCAGCTGTCAAATGAAAGTGATTTATATCTCCTAAAGTTAAAGCATATTCCCGATGATTGCGATAATTATCTCCCTGATAAGAGGCCATCATGTTTAAGACAATGGGTCGCCAGGGTGGTGCGATGGCAGCAAGAAGTCACATGAGGACTCACCTCTTGGGGATTACCTCCGTGGAGACCCAGGGAAAGATGTTCCCAGCTCCAAAACTTCTGCCTTTGACCTGCTTCAACACAAAATCCTGCCAGGATAAATATTATTGTCACAATAATGCTACTGACAATTAGCCTGACAYCCACCTTCTTGTTGCAAGGCAAACATGACAAAAGTCATTCCCATGCCAGACAGCTCTTCTTTTATTTACTCCTCCCCTCCACAGAATTTTATTTGGCAATTAAATAAATACCTGCATAATTTTGTAGACTGAAGAACGTTGACTTTTTTATTTTGCATTGCATTCATGGGAAGAATATTTTCATGTATAGTATTTTCAATATAATTTCTTTTTTTCATATAAAAGGAAAATTTAATTTTACTTTACAAATATAAATTAGATCCAGTAAAATGCAATGAACTGTAAAGCAGATGAAAGGTTCTTTTATCTGGAAAATATTCTTCCTGCAAAATTTAATTGGTCCTTACTTTAAAATTTTTTCACTGGCAAATATGTGTGCTCTATGTATATAGTGTTATCTGGCAGTAAAATTTATTACCACCTGAACTATTCCTCCCCATATTTCAGGACACTGAATATCATAAAGATTGTTCCCTTTTTGCCGAGGTGAATGCTTGCTCAAAGCACAATCATTTCAATTTCAAAATGATGAAAGACAGTAAGTGGAAATGCATGAGAAGTTTCAAGAACTGTGGAAAAAACCATCACCTTTTGAACTGTTGAATCCTAGCAGCCACATAATAACCTATTTGCTGATTTCAGGGGTGAATTTTCACAGATAATACCGTGCGGGACACAAATCTGATTTTCCAAGATACTGGGTATACAGGAAGGAGGTCCCCAAGAGGGACATCCTCGTGTGGCACAAAGGGCTGTGGGCTGATTTCTTAGCAGCTGGAGGATTTTTTAAGCCATGCAACTTCACCCCTTGACGTAACTTGCGTTTTTCCACCTTAAACAAGGAGCATTCTTGATGAATAATTGTTGTTGTTTGGGGTTTTTTCTTGCTGAGTTTTAGAACATAGCATTGGATTCCCCAAAATTGGTGGCTTCCTGCTCAGAAACCTTCCAGGTGGAAAAGGGCAAAGCRATGGGACACCACTCTGTCCTTGTCCCTCCCCAGGCAAATCCCCCGGGCATCCCTGTGCCGACGCTCTTCCACGTGAGCCATGTTCGCTTCCCCTGGCGTTCCTCTTGCTCCCTTAAATAAAGACAGGCAGTCCAGGTTTTGCTCAATTACTCCATATAATTGCAGACTGTGTGGAGTCCAATTGGGAAGCCAGCACGGGGCTGTAAAAATGGTGCTGTGGTAGCAGCCACTACAGGAGGAATAAATCCGCTTTGGAGTGGGAATCCCCTCCGGGACATCTTCCAGCACTGCAGTCATTTTTTTCCCCCCAATAACTGTGTTTTAGTCTCACTGCAGCTTATGTATCATACTGGAGGGCACCAATACATGGAGAAATGAAGTTCCTTCTGCTGCATTTCTTTAAGGCTCTTGCTATTTGTACRGAGAGGTTTGTTTATAATTGCTGCATGAAGGACAGAAGAGAAGGGAGGCAGCTATTCCAGAGGTCTGGCCTTCCATCTAAAGATGGAGAAGAATTTCTTGGGAATAGTTTAGCTTCTTAAGACAGAAAGCTGCCTAAGAAGGGCACCTATTAACTCTGCCTTTAAAACACAAATACTCTGATTATTATCTTGGCAACCATTTCAAGATTACTACAAGAAGCCAGGTTGGTGATCAGCAGGACCTGACGAACTTTGAAGAGATTTGAGGTTGAGGCCAACCGAGATTCATAGATAAACCCATCCCTGTGAAAAACTCTTTCATTAATCCACGAAAAGATTGCTGTGCCACAGAGATCACAGAAACGTAAAGTATTTTCATGGAAGAAAGGCAGAGGCTGAAGCTGGTGTGAGTCATCTTTGGGGAATTTGAACGATCCGAGCATCCTACGCTGGGGAGAGTGGATTTCTGTTCCCTGCTAAGTTGTTCCTACATGATGACCCTTTCGTGATATTTTTCTGGGCACTTCCCTTTTCCTGAGAACTGGGGTCAATGTCAAGATGGTCCCAAAAGATACAAAGCAAAAGTCAGGTAGGCGTGTGTTTTGGATCACGTTTCTGGAAAATGAGCATCTTTGTTTACATCATCTTTGGTTAGTAACCTCTCCAAATAATTGCTGCAGGGGTAATTATTGGTAATTGGAGTTATCCCAGTGTCAAAAAATTACTAGCTTTATCACAAGTAAATCCCATTTTTAATGGATTGACCAGTGAAAAATACAGATATTCCGTTGATGAGCAATACATGTGTTTGTTGTTTTGGGTACATCTGTCTCCTCACTCTCCCTTTTTGTGTCCCAGCTTCACCTTTCTCCTGGAGGCCAGAAGCCTTTCTACAGCTCTTCCACAGAATGATGCAGCTAAAGAAATCAAGAATAAATCTCTGTTTTTTCCAGCAGAGATACCTCAGCTGTGGATATTTCTTTGAAGGGAAGACAGGAAAATGAAGTCCCAAATCAGCAAAGGAGAGTGACTGCTGCAGCGAGTCCTCCCATCAGCAAACATCTCGTGAGCAACAGCCAGGAAAGGTGAGAACAGACAATAGCCTGGAGCCTTGTGAGTGTTCTCCTGTGAAGTCAGATGAGGTCTCTATGTGGAAATGTGGATTTGTCCTTCACAGTCTTGGCCACGGGTGTCCATCTGCACAGTGCAGTCAAATCTTGGGCGATTTAAACAAGCCCAGAAGCAAATCCTGAGCATTCTCCAGCAGAAATCAAAGTATTTTGGAAAATCGTATTGGGAGAAGCTGGCAGCTTCTGCAGAAGAATCTTTCTGTACACCTATAATAATCTCTGTGTATTTTTTGCCATGTCAAGCTCCGTATCTGGGTACAGTTTCCTTGCCACCTATGCTGATTTCAGGCTACATGATGGTGCTCTTGCTGAGGTTTCCAAATACTTGATTTAATGGGCATTTGTAGTTAATGATGTACTAAACCCGCTGTAATATTTGCTATTTGTTTCAGACCTTTCCTCTGCAACAAATTCTTTTAAAAAGAAACACACAGAAAATATGTGTAGATGCAGGAGACATTTCTAAGGAGCTTCACATTAGATTATTCATATTTTTCATCATGAAAACCAAGGATTAGTCCCCAAAAAAACAGGTCAGTTCCTAGTGCTAATCAGTGTGATGGTGCTGCTTTATCCCACACAATACAAACAGCATTTAAGCAACACCTGATCTATGGCATGAATTAAAACTTTCCCCAAAGCCTGATTTAATTCACATTGATAATTTGGTTAAACAATAATGTCCAGAAACTGCAACCTTTTAATAAAGATATTCACTGCTGGCAGAAATCTCATCCTGCTCTCTATTTATGCCTTTAGAATGTTTCCTAAAGGTTCTCTGCACTTTGCTGCTTAATTATGCCCTGTGTTTACCACGCTCATTTTACAATTACACGACGAGGTGGTTGTGAGCAGCAGCTGCTCCGGGAGCCGAGGAAGAACCTCGGATATCTGAGAGCTCCCTGGATTCACTTTCCCACCCCAGAAATGAGAAGCACCTTCTATTGCTCCCTGTAAAGACACAGAGGAAAGTCTCTCCAGACATCCCAGCAGCTTATTCGTGGCTGTCACTCATGGCAACTGGTTAAAGACCCAGACAATTTGTATTGTCATCTTATTTAGAATGGAGATGCATAATGTGTTTATAATGGCTGTAGACACTCCAGCCCTTGTTCTGCCCATCAGCTGTGTTTGTCTCCAGATCCAGCACTGATATTGCACTGCACACACGTGTTCGAACCCAGCCAGGCTCCCTCRATGTGGAAAATCTCAGACAAAGGCAGCCACAGCCTCCCTGCTTCCYGGGGTTTTGAGGGGATGACGGTGCAGGTTTGCAGGAATGTCCCAACAACCCCTTACGTGGCAAACTGCTCTGGTGGGCCTGGAGAAAGAGTTGTGGTGGTAGAACCATGTGCTTGAGAGCTTTGCTTGATCACTGTGGCCTSACCAAACCAGGCTTCACCCAGTGATGGCCGTGCCCAAGGAGGGCAGAGGACAGGAATGTCCCCAGCAGGCAKCACAGGACAAACAGAGGATCAACTTCACCCAGCAGTGCAGGAGAGCAAAGGACCTTGCACAAATCCCCAAGGATGCTGCAGGAATCCTCACACGGGGCAGGCATTGGTCCTGGGGAGCAGCAGATGATGCTGAGTGGAACTGCAGGTTGGAGCAGATAACAGCCAGCTGAGGGCTCTGCCAGCTGCCCATCATCTTGTTTTATTTCAATTCTTCCTTTTGCACTCGCAGCCCTTTCCACCCTGTGTGCCTGCACTTCCGAGCCGTTCCTACTTACAGAAGGTAAGACAAATGACCAAAACTAAACTTGCCCAGAGGCAGATATGCTTTTTCTCACATTAATTAAAGAAATTAGGAGATGATGAAGGCGTAGCCACAGGAAATATTTCAGTTTTTATGTCACGGGCTGATAAATTTTGATTTAGAGGAGAGATTTTTAAATCCCTCATTGATAGCTTTCAGCACATTGCCTTCCAAAAGTAGCTAGCAAGCACAACACTGGCTGCTCCCTAGAATAAATTGCCAGTAGTAATAAAGCTGGGGCTCTTAATTACACTGGAACTCGCTGTTCCCTTTTCCCTGAGTTTTCAAGGTTTGCTTGGTTGAGAAGGCTGAAATTGGAAACCTCAACTAGTCAAAGCCTCCAGTTTTAGGGATGTCAGCCACATCCTTCAATAACACAGTGAAAGCATTCCTGTTGTTCTCCCACGAAGGCAAATGTCATTTTTCTCAAACTTTTCTGAAGTCTCCGAAACCTATTTTTCACAATTTATGATTTTTCAAGCCCATTTACATTCCCATTGAATATCAATAGTTGTCCAGAAATACTAAAAGGTAATGGGAAAAGCTGAAGGGCACTCATACATGGAAGAAAAAGGAGGCTGAATGTCTTTAATTTGTCCCTTTCCTGCCTTATTGACTAATTTCAAAATTGTGAACATTTCAAATAGTTTTAAACACACATTTGAAAGACAAGTCTGCACTATATTGACGGATCTCGTTCCCAAAAGATAAAACTATGGGGTTTTGTCAGTTTTTCCAAAGACAGAAGCCTTTTATTAGATCATAAATTATTGGGAGGACAGAGTTGATAGACTTCTTTAGGCTGATAATGTACTTTGAAAGAAAAGGCAGTTTTACACTTCTGCAAAATCGTATTTAAAATATTTATATACCTATCAACGGAGACACTGGGGTAATTCACCTTTGGGTCGCTGGTTCAAAACCAAACCAGCTCTTTTACATCCCAAACGTGTTGCCTTCTGACAGCTGTAGAGTGGCCTAGACTTCTTTTTATTATGTTCCTATTAGGCTTGTTCCTTGCATCCTGGAGTCCTCTTGGATAAAATTTGGCRACATCCAGAAGAGAGACCCAGGACTGGACACGAAAAAAAAAAAAGTTGAACCTTTTGTCTTTGCAAATTTTCAGAGTGAGGTGGGTGAGATATCACAGGACCAAGCAATAACTTCCCTACTGGAAGAAGCACAATCTGCACTATTAGGAAATGCACTGCACAGAGCTCATAACCTGCCCAGTCTGCTGTACACAGAATGCCTGCAGTCTCATAAAATGTTATTCTTTTGCTTTATCTTGTTAGTATCATGTGCAGCTTCATTAAGCCGCCAGATGAATCATATAGTAATTGGATGTAATGAATTTAATTATGTAATTTCTTTTTTCGTAATGAAACAAAGTCATATTTTACAAACAGGCAAAGTATTGTTTGGAGTTACAGCTTTAAGCCGGATTTTGGCAAGAAAAGCACAACTGAGGACCAATGGATCTTCCTTTTTTTTTTTCCCCCACTCTGTTTTTACCTGACATTCACTGTTTGGATTTATCCACGCAGGACCACAACTACCTGTGTGCAAAAAAGAGGAACCTTGATGTTCACAGGCTGTGGGTGCTGGTGGGAGGTGAACACCTCCAGCACAGCATCCTCAGGGGGCGTGGTGGAGCCAACAACCAAGAGCATCTCATGCCTGCCGGAAGCAGAGTGGGGATGGCCAAGAAACATCACCAGAATTACCCTAATGAGCTTTCCCCAGAATCCAGGAATTTCTCTCCACTGCTGGCCAGAAATGGGTGGGGCTTTTGGGGGGTTTGAACTGAGCAGTTTGGGGGAGGGAAAGAAATCAACACCTCAGTGTCAGGGTCACCCCTCCCTGCAGTACCTGCTGTCAGGGCGTGTCACTGTAGCAGCTAAGAATTAAACTTCCCCCCTAAGGGAAGTCCTTTACCAGGAGCCTGATCCAGCTGCTCTCCAGTGCCACCGATTCCTGTGAGAGGTGGAGGGGCCCCGAGTCTCCCAGAGACAGCTCAGCATTTCAAAAGGCGAGGTATTAATGTCAGCCCTTCCCTTCCTAACTCCCATTAATGACTTTCTGATGACCCACGCTTATAATATCCTCCACCCTTCCCGCTACTCGGCCATTGAGGATGTTCCAAGGAAATGAAACCTAATGATAAAACAGTACTTGAAATATCAACATCCCTGGCCTAATTAGAGCAGGGCCAATGGGCCCTAATTGCATAACTGAAATGCACCCAGTTGAGTTCTTTCTATTGTAACTTGACTACGCGTCTCGGCCCTGATTAATAGAGCCGGCGCTGCAAACTAAAATGCAGTTAATTTATTGTAAGTTTTATTAGGCATATAAAAGGAGACCAGGAATTACTAGCCTTTCGTTGCTAGAGATACATTTCATCTATGACTCAGACCAGATTCTTCACAGATTAAGCTTGTTAATTTTACTTATTGCCAACATTCTTCACCACATTGCTGGAGCGAGAGCCACGGGCTCTTGTCTAGAGCGGGCGGAATGAAAGGAACCGGGGGCCTCGGACAACAGGAACATTAACTACTTTGTCCTTTTAATTCATCTAATTACATGCAAGAAAAAAGAAGCAGACCATTTGCAGGCTGCCTTTAGTTGCCTTTCTGCAGTGATGCTGAGCCAGTGCTTTTGTAGGCTTTTTGTTGTCTTATTAGCGAGCTTTTGTTCAGAGAGATGGCTAAAGCCATTTTCAGCAGCTAGCGAGATGAAACAGTTTCAATAAGGACACAATGTACTTGTTTAAATTACCTTTCAAAATGCTTGAAACCATTAAGGGGGAGGTGCTACAAATAAAAGTTGGATTTTTTTTTTTTTTGTTATAATGTTTTACCCTAATAATAGCTTTTATTTTATTATAATCCATTAGTTGACAATATTATTCTATAGATTATTAGGCTGCAATTTTGTTATTTCATCACACTTTCAGCACTCACTCACAGAGCTGGAAACCACAAATCTCCGTATAATATGCTTTCAATTTTGTTAAAATATGTATTTAACCGGTTTGGCTGTGAAACATCTTGGGAGAAAATGTGTTTTTAATTCCATCCTGATTAGAGTAACAGTTGACAGGGCTGAGTAGTGACATGATGGTGTCTTATTTTCCACTATTCCTACTGTTCCCTTCTCCCTGTCAGATTTTATTTATGATTTTCACTTCTCCAGAGCTAACAAGTCCAAGTGTACTCCGCAACTTCCACTAAAGGGAATTTATCCCTTGTTGAATGAACATCACAGTTAGGAAATCTAATTAAAAAGAGCTGATGTTCCTGCTTTGCTGGCAGGCTAATAGCAGTGTGAGGCCTTTGAAAAATTTAGTGCCTACAGGTAAAATAAAAGTGTATTTAGCATTCAGTGGTCACAAACAGAAGGTGATTCAGGACTGTAGCAGAGGAAGGCTGGGAAATAAGGGAGGTAAGAATTCTTGGTTAATGGGGAGAAAATACATTTTCTTGTTTTCACACCTTCAGTTTGCTTACCTAAAATTGTGCTGGTGTCGGGGTTGTGGCAAAGAGCCAAGCTTCCTGCGAGACATGGCTAAAATTTGGAATGCAGCTCTATCCATAAAAGCTTACAATCACCTTTTAATCTGCATTTTTCTCATTCCTAGGAGCGATCTTAGCACTGAGGAAAGATTTCCTGTGCGCTCTGCAGGGCTGAACAACAGGCAAGCCAAGACAGAGCAGCAAGGACTGGCTCTGTGGTGGGACCTCAGCTGGGTGAACTGGGAATTTTTGCATATCCACTGCATTTTCTCTGAGTTTGGTCTGGTTGATCTCCCCCCGTGCCATCAAAGACTTTGCACGCTGCTCCAAACCCTTCTGCTGGTTTCGGGGGCTATCATGGAGACCTTAAACGGCCTTAAGCTGAAGGAGGGCAGGGTTAGATGGGATTTTGGGAAGAAATTGTTCCCTGGGAGGGTGGGGAGGCCCTGGCACAGGTTGCCCAGAGAAGTTGTGGCTGCTCCTGGATACCTGGAAATGTCCAAGGCCAGGTTGGATGGGTCTTGGAGCAACCTGGGATAGTGGAAGGTGTCCCTGCCCACGGCAGGGGGTGGAACTGGATGAGCTTTTGAGGTCCCTTCCAGCCCAAACCATTCTATGATTTTATGAATAGCAACCATGCAAAGATGTTGTTTATATTTTAAATATTGCTGGCTATTTCTTACCCACTGATCTATGATTTTTAGGTTGAAGTTTTCCATTTTTACTAATTCAAATAAAACTGGAATCCAGAATACAGCCTTTCCAGTGTTAACTGTGTATATTACCACAGCATTTTATAGGCACTTTCCCAATGAAACAATCAGGAACATTATAGGGGTGGATTAGTGGGAATGGTGGTATTCGGTCAAAGGCTGGACTTGATAATCTTGGAGGTCTTTTCCAACCTTAATAATTCTAGGATTTTGACAAACCACATGCAGTCACCTTCTGTAYGGGAAGTAAGTTCTATCCCAATGTATTTCTTGTTGTGATGCTTCCCCCACAGATCGCTAGTACTCTACACACCATTTGTGATCTAGAGACACTGGTTAAGGGATTGTAAGGAACTTTGCCTGCACAACCAGAAAACTGGGGCCTTGGCCCAGGAAAAAAAAGTGAATATTTGATTAAAGTTGGACAAACGAAGCYGGAGAAAAACCACCCTTGCCTTTCAGCAGACACAGGATGGATCAGGGCCTCAGCCTGTGCATGTCTTGTGCATTTGCTGAGCTGACTGCTGACTTTGTGCATCCTGGCTGTGATCACAGTTCATCTTCTGCAGCAGCCACGAGAGAAATATTTTTAGATAAGGAATGGTCGGAAACCACCTTTCCTTATTTTTCCTTATTACCATTTATTTTCCTCGATCAAAACTGGAACAAGGTCACATATATTCGTGTTTTGTGAATTAAAATCCTCAATCTTCCTGTGGATGTGCTTGGAGAACACAGTGAGTTTCTGCTGTGGTGTGTTACAAGATTTTGGATAAATTCATTTGCAGCAAGATTTGGTGCCTTCTTCCAGTGCCTGGATTTGTACACACTGGCTCCTAAGTACAAATATGAAGCCTCAGAAAAGCTATACCCGGTTAAATATCTAATTCCCTGGCTGAATAATCCGCTTGGTGAATAATAAATTTAAATCTATGCTATATGTTTTATGGGATTTTCAGAGAGTTTTTCTTTTCCTTGTCTTTTTCGCTACTTCCAGGCAAACTAGAAAATAATTCAGTGAGATTTACCAGTGAAAATGAATCCTYCCATAAAATTATCAACAAATCAGAAAGTGCTCGTAACCTGTTATATCTTAAATTGCTGGTGTGATTTATAATATCTAGAGGAGAGAATATAATGTTCCCCACCGTCTCTTCCAGACAGATTTTTTTATAAAAAATAATAAAGCTTAAAAGTATGCTGGGAATCGTGAATATGCTAAACGGGTGTGAGCAACTTATGGCAACTACAGGAGACTAATAGCAATTTTTATTCTCCACAAAATGTAACTYATTTCTTTTTAATGGTAATATGTTTGCTCAGAGTACATCTCTCCAGGCAGATAGAGGAAAAACTATAGGGACCTCACACAAATAGCTCTTTTGATATTCTTCCCGATAAGGCCACCCTTTTAGGGAACAAAAATGGAGTTTGGCCGAGCATTGTAGCACCCGTGTGTTTGACCATTGAGCGCGATGTGTGGCCATTAGAAATAAAAGGAAAATCAATAGGGTTTCATTAAAACAGCAGGCAATCAGGGCTACGGCACTAGCTTAATTACAGTTTCAGTAGCATTTGCTTTAATTGGAAAGAATAAAAGAAGTGAAGTGGAGTGAATGAAGAAATTAGCATATCTATCACTGTTGTCACATTGTACYGTGGCCTTAAAGCACTGTTTGCTCTTTAGTATCCCCGAAGCTTTGTGAGGCCCTGAAAAAATATGGAAAGGCAATTAGCAAATAATCRGATTGCTAATCCTTGGCAGGATTCTAATTAAAGAGCTTTATAAGGCYGGGAATGCAGTTTTTAATCTTTATTTTATGCAGCAGATACAGTTTGGATCACTCGGTGCAGCGCGGGGCTCACATGCACACAACCAAGGGAAGAGGAAGGGCTTTGCACTACAGCTTTGATGCTCAGAGGGTGGGATGGATCTCCCAGAGAAGCTGTGGATGCCCCATCCCTGGAAATGTCCAAGGCCAGGTTGGACAGGGCTTGGAGCACCCTGGGATAGCGGAAGTTGTCCCTGCCCATGGCAGTGGGTGGCACTGGACGAGCTTTAAGGTCCCTTCCAACTCAAGCCATTCTGTGATTCTAGGATATGATCCTGGGATTCTGTGTTCTCTAGTGGGAGTAATCCTAAAGAGAACTTTGTGCTGTCACAAAAAAACTCTCTTCAAACAGCAGCAACCTCCAGCAGCCAGGTCACTGCCCAGACCACAGCCAAAAGAAACCTTAGAAGCTGAATTACCAAAAACATTACAGGCATTTATTTACACTTCATTTCATGGATTCATCTGTCAGCAACCAAATCTGATCCGGGRCAGTTCATTTTAGTTCTATCTCACCCTATCGCAATTAGAAATAAAACTATTTCTTCATACTTACAAAGAGATCAGCTGGTAAAGTGGCATTTTTACCTCTTTTATGCAGATGTCTCTGGAGGCCAGCACAACTAATAGCAGTGAGATCACAGGTAGGCCGAAAAATTATGTGAGAAAGCTAATATATTATTCTCACTACCCCTGAAAAGTTAATTCAAATGTCAATTATCTTCTTGTCATTAAATTGCTCATAAAACAATCATGACTTTCGTGGATTAATTCACTCCTTGAAATTATTACGTGGTTTTGGGGGAAAAAAGAAACATGTTTTAGTCACAGGTTATCCCCGAATCATGATTTATTTTGAATATTCTGTGTGTCCAATCTCTTGCACAACGTTCAATAAATACATGGGTTTGGGGTGTTTTTACCTTTTTGTCTCTCTGTGACATGACACCTCAGGTTTCTTTGAGATGCATCACATTTCTATAACACTCAAGACCCAACTTCCTAATGGATTTTGTGAAGTATGAGGGCTCCAAGTGTGCAAATCTGGGATGTGTGGATGTCATTGCATGAAGCCACGCTGGAGGTCAGGGAGCAGAACCTAGACCGAAAGTTTTTGGGTGATCMATACAGGACAGCACCAAGGTTTGTAAGCAGAAATAAATTCCTAAATATGCAAGTAGACGCTTGAAGTGTTTTAAATCATCCTCTCAGCAGTGGGTGGTGTTAAAGTCCAATTAAAAATCAGTGTTAATTAGGCACCTGTAGGGTACAGCTCTCAGTCATTCACAGTTACCAYCTTGCTTGTGAAAACATAATGTATTCACTCTTTCCATCTTTTCACAGCCCTACCTTTATGCAAAGAACAAGTCAAAGGAGCCATAAAACRGGGAAAGACACTAAAAATCCTACCTATTCTTGCAGTAAAATTCTCATTTGTCATAAAATTCTCATTTTGGACTGGGCCAACATTCCCTAGGTTCATACCAGACTGTGGCAGATCCCTAAAGCTTGAGGACCAAAAYCTCCATCCCAAGGACACGGGAGGAGCAGCTGGGGGTGTCTCCCTGCATCCCAGGAGCTCTGAGGCAYCAGGAGATGGTGACAGGAGTACAGAGACATGGAAGGAGCTCCCCAGAAAGGAGCTGGAAAGAAGGCAGTGCAGGGAGACGAATGCTTTGATAGATTACTACAAACCAAAGTGAATGGAATTAATTGCAGGTTTGATGCTGTTTTAAGCACTGTCGGATAAAGCATCCTTTTATGCAGCTAATATTGAATTAACTCCCAAAGTTACTGCAAATGCCTTTTGGCCAAAGGATTCTTGAAGGGCAGAAATATATTTATGGGAGTGGAAAACCCAATTTGAGGTGGAACTTCCACAGACACAAACAAATGCCTCAAACCTGTTTGGCAGTACGTGATAACTCTATTTGTAATTAAAGGTTAAAGTATACTTAAACCAGCTTGGCAGTTAAAACCAATTTCAATTGAAAATATACATTTGTAATTGCAAATGGAAAGATTTCCTGTAATAGCAGTAACAGACCCATTTTCTAATAAGATGAACAATACAGTTGATGACTGAAGCATCTGTATATAGTTACATACAGCATTTCTGTACTGCAGGCTGCCAATTTATTTCAGCAGTGAAAAGCTTGATTTATTGTTTGTAGCATTACCATCTGTTGTAGTTATTACAGAAATTATATATAAACCAGTTAGTAAACACTTTGCCCCATTGTCTGTTGTTTTGATAATCACCCATAATAACATCTAGCATCAATATGGTCTTTAAACCCGATTTGGGAGTTAATGGAATAAGAGGAGGCAGTCAGTATATGCACCAGGGTAATGTCATTAGGAATGTTTGTGAAGAACAAATTAAATCAGTTGTAAATTGTGCTCTCAAGTCAGCCAGAAAACCAGTCTTGTTCAGGAGAAGGGATTTATATTTTAACCTCGTGCAGAAAATGTACTTAAGCAGATTAAAATAAAATAGGGACTTCGTCGATGGATGTAAATGGTAATTGCTGGAGCTCTAATGGCTTCCTGTTGGCTATGTCATGCAGTGGGCACAGCTATTTTAAAGTTAACCAGTGCTTGAGGTCATACTTTTACAGATTCAGTCATTAAACAGAACTAGACATGTCACTAAATTGCTGATTATTCAAATGATGAGCCTGCTCAAAAGTTACCCGTGTCATATTCTGGACAGAGGATTACAGAAAAAAAATTCCAAGGTAGAGTTGAAATAAAATAAAGATGAAATGAATTCAAGTATGAGTCAATAGAAGCGTCTGTATGGGGTCTCATTTGTTTTGCAGACTCTGCTTTCCATCCGTTCGTAGGGGTTGGTTAAATTATTCGCATTGGGCTTCTTGTGTACAAAGAGTTTTATGTATGAGAAATGCAGTCTCTCAATAAATTATCCTATCCTGGAGTATTATCTGGATGAGAAGTGATACAGGCTGCAGGTACATGAGAAATAGGTTTACTACACCCTGGTACAATTTATCACGTGCCTGTGACCATTTCACTTGCCCACCCACACGTCAGCAGGGTGATGTTGTTTTAGCACCATTTTAGTGATATACTGAAAAGTCGAATGCAGAGTTTGCTGAGCACTCTGGCTGCATGGACATTTTCTTCCAACACAAATTATCATTCCTCATAGAAAACCTTGTTTCGTCTGCACCGAGGATGATCAATACRGTCTCGTTTATAAGTGAAATATTAAAGGCATATTCTGAATTCCAGTTTTATTTGAATTAGCGAAAATGGAAAACTTCAAGCTAAAAATAATGGTTTTCATAGATTGGTGGACAAGAAATAGCCAGTAATATTTAAAATATAAACAACATCTTTGCATGGTTGCTATTCATAGAATCACAGAAAGGTTTGGRCTGGAAAGGACCTTACAGCTCATCTCATTCCAGCCCCTGCCATGGGCAGGGACACCTTCCACAGACCAGATTGTTCCAAGCCCCATCCAACCTGGCCTTGGACACTTCCAGGGATGSGGCTGCCACAACTTTTCTGGCCAGCCTGTGCCAGTGCCAACTGTCATGAGCAGATCTATTTCTCTAAAAGGTCATTTGAGGTTTAGATCTTGCCAAGGAGAACTGGAGAGGAGAGAGTTTGTTTCCAGGGTTTGAGAGCATYGTGGACAAATCCCACCACCTCAACACTCCATAAACTCAATTCTTTCTCCACCAAGTGTACTGAGAAGGAAAGAGTTGTCCTGGACAAAGGTTCTCCAAGCATTGGGAGCAAACTCAAGGTATTTCTTTGCCCAGAAATCCCCCAGGACAGAGCTGGCACGTGTTGGTGGAGGGAGGGATGGAAGGGCAGCTGTGCAAAACCTGGCTGAGCTTCTGAGCAGGGAACAAAGCAATTCCGGGAACAGAAAGAGGGGGTTTGCCCCACAGARCTCCCAAAACTTCAAAAAACACAGAATCCAAGGGGAAAACCTTCATGTTTAGAGTCTGGGGAGAAACTACGGGGATCTAGCAATGGAAGAAAATAAAGGGAASGATGAGACCTGCTCTGCAGATGGGAATTAGAAAGCAAGAGAGAAAGGAAAAAAGGAGTGCATTTTGAGTATTTTCTGTATGAGACAACTCGAAGGAGGGAGAACTTCTCATAAACTAATACAATTATTTTAATTAAAAAATCCTTAAAATATTAATGAAAAGCCTCTGAACAYAGAGTTAATTATAGCTGTGCCACTCACACAGCTCTGTCAAGATTTCCATTATGAATGCTGGTTTCTTGAGAGGTAATAACTCAGTCAGCCCAAATCCCCTAATGGRTAAAACTTTATGTTGAAGTTCTCAGTAAAGACAKTAATTGGTTTTTTCTTTTGTTTTCTCTGTTGCCCATATTTCTTAATTGATTTGGTTCTTTTCAGGTATGGAAAGAGTTGGGGTTTGAGTGTTGGGATGGATGGTTAAACGTTTTAATGTCATCATCTTTTCAGGRCATTGACCCTTTGCTGTCCTGCAGAGAGCGGGTGTTGGAAGCTTTGTGGATATGAAATTTAGGAAAGGAAGACAAAATTTTTGCCACAGCCAAACTGGGACTGATCCCAGAGGTCCAGCCCAAGCAGAACAGTARGAGTGGGGTTAGAACACCAGGATTTGGGGTCCAGCTTCCAACAGGGACGTGTTGCTGCAGAGGGTTTATCTGGCTACAGGAGAGAGAATCTGGGATCACCTCAAGCAACCTTGTCATGCACTGGCACTCCATCAAGATATAAAGTAATAGCACAGGAGGATTTTATAGGGTGCTCTGTAGACTCTTTGGCACAAATCTTTAGCATCTCAGGAGCAAGCTATACCTTTTATCACTTGCGTTAACACTTCTATTGATTTTTTTTTCCTTAGGAAATTAAAATGAAAGACTTTAGCAAATAGCACCTCTTGGAAATGTGGAGAAGAAGCTGTTGCTATGTATCAGTAAGTTTCATGCACAGAAGTTCTACACATATTCAATTTTTAATTTCATGTAAGTTCCGCTCACTTCAGATGAAGGAGACGTGTTGTTTTCCCATTTAAAAAAAATTATAGAACACAAATTTATGTCACTTCTGACAGCAAAATCTGGCGATGAATATCAGAGTTCTTTTCTCTGCCTGAACTCAGCCATTAAACCACTTTCATTCTGGCGAGAGATCTGGCTTGCATACACCAYATTGGTGTGAAAATTACCCTAAATATGAATGCAACAGCATTGCTTGCAGGCTAATGGCCAATATTGTATGCACTGGAAAAAAAAAAATCATTGCCTGCATGTTTACTGTGTCATTTGTGTTAGTTCTGCTGGCTGATTTTCATAGCATGTTACAGCTGCTGGGGGAGAGAGGGAAGCCGAGGAAATGCACGGGGTTTTATTGCCAAGCATCATTCCATATCCACACAATGCTGGTACCTCACCCTTTGCAAAGACATCTGCCAGCAGGTAGAAACACATTCCTGTCTCACCACTCCGTAGGATTATTTGGGAACCATTTAATGAAAGATTGCAATGTGCTGGTAGCGGAATATTTTTTTCACCTGCTGGGTAGTTGTTCAACTCAACCTACTTAAAGAGATGGGCTGCCACGAGAACACAAAGACACAGCCCTGAATAGGCTATCAGTGATTTTTTTTTTTTTAACAATATCTATCCCAGTATTATGCAGTCACGGTAGTTATTACAAAGTAAAGCACAGACACTCCACAAGTTGGAAATGTGAGCGTCGTAATAAGAAAAAATTACATTTGTTTCGTTTTCTGTCCTTGTTACCTTCTTCCTTGTGATAATAGATTCAGATTTTGTGCCATTATCTGGGCTTATTAAAGGAAAGTGGTATCAAATTTAATACTTCCTATATAAAGTAAGTGAGCACCTGCTCATAAAATTTATTTTCCATGCACCTCACAAAATACAGGGGAATTAACAAAATGGCTCTGCCAGATTAGAACAAGGGCACAACTGTTACTATCTCTATAAGATTGATTTTGATGAAGATTATAAGRATGGTATTTGTCTGACAAAGCCAAGCACTCAAAATTTATCCTTTTTGTGTGGTTTTTTTTTTMATTCAAAATTGTTCATTCTTAACGTGACATTGCAAGAACCATTTTTCTAAATTACAGCTTTTTTAATATAGGTTTTACAGAGTACATCTATGTCAGAATTTTTTTCACATATAATGTCCTAGGTTGCATTATCACATGGACATGCTGTACAAGCCTAGACCATTAATGCTGAGGAGATGCAGCCTTTCTTGGATAAAACAAGTGCTAACCTGGAAAAGGGGACAGGTACCTCCAAATCAAAATGCACATTATGCATGAGACTCCTCAGTTTGGAACGAGACCATCACCCAGAGCAAAACTGATCCATCCCTGAGAACGGGAATATTTTAACCAAACCAGGATTTCACCTTTTCCCTTGCAAATGAGATTTTTACTTGTACACAAGCCAGGCTTCCTGCCCAGCCTTTCCAGCCCAAAAGGCTGTTGAACATTGGCTCCTCACCAGGGCAGACCAGCACCTGCATCCCTCAAATCCCAGGTGACATGAGATCCATCCAGCCCTGCTTTCTTCCCGGACCCCTCTGCCCAAGAGAGCTCATGGCAGCAAGACTGGAAGACTGATTGATAATTGCAGTGCCAGCAGCTTGGGAAGCAGGRGAAGAGGGAGAAGCAGGGCTGGGAAGGAGGAGAGGTGATGAATTATGCACAAAATCTGATTTTTGAACAGGTGATCTAAGACCAGGCTTTTGATGGTGTTTCTGCACCTGACTCATAAAGATAAAAGGTTTTACAAGATGGCAAGAAGCTTCCAGCCATCTGTTCCCTCCAACAGAGTACTGCAGGAGTGTGTGGCACCGCTGCACTGCCCTGCCCTTCTTCCCTGCGTGGTCCAAGCAATGGCTCCGCCAGCCCAGAGGACAAATGCAGTTTATTTCCATCTATAACACTCTGAYATTTGGTAACACCAGGCTCTGGGGTCCAGGGCGACAAAGTGCAGTGCATATTGGATTTTATTGGCGATTGGAATAGAGAAAAATGCTTCCTTTTGAATTAGCTGGTCCTGGCAGGTTGCAGGCAGCCAAGCTTGAAAGAAAAGATAAAGTGAATACTCCTTGGATCACATCACTCTTTTAAATATAGCACACCATTAAGTCCAGCTTGGTTTTACATTCTTGCAACATGACTCTTGTTTCAGTTATTTACTTCTGTTTCCACATAAATGTGGGAATTCATAATCCGCAGAGGCTGCCCATCCATTGTACTGTACTGAAACAGCATGTGCTGAACTCTTGAACTGTAAAATGTATTGATTATTGTTTCCTTTTGTAATTTTTATTTACTCACAGGAAGATTGCTCTTTATTACTCATCTCAGCATTTCCTTTATATAGATATTGTTTGTACTGTAAGGCCCAGATTCAGGTCCACAATTAACGYTTCCCTGCAAAGAGAACAAAAATCCTGCCCGAGCTGCTGTTGCTCTAGAAACTTCAAACTGCAAATSCTGCCAAGAGAGAGCAAATAGATGCAAGATGCTTCTTGCTTACATGTGCAAGTGATTGTAGGTCTCAGTCCAACAGGAAATAGCGACAGCAGAAGAGAACTGGAAATTCTCAGGGCAAGTTATTTGTCAATTTTGCCATAGCAGCATTGCCAGCTACTCTACAAGGGAGCCCTGGAACTGCCTTAAATAAATTTAGTATTTCCAGGATATTGGTGCAAAGGAATGGGAGAGATCTGCAAGCCACTGACTGCTTTAATCTCATTTATTAATGCCCTATTGCACCATTAGAGAGAGAGCCACACACAAACTGGAAGGGTTTAAATTATTCTTGTGCAG
The DNA here is from genome assembly GCA_018881555.1 of Amblyornis subalaris. NCBI lineage: Eukaryota > Metazoa > Chordata > Aves > Passeriformes > Ptilonorhynchidae > Amblyornis > Amblyornis subalaris. The sequence goes on along the minus strand of JACAXG010000101.1, from coordinate 2,756,599 downwards.
GAGCTGGGGTTTGCCTTGGTTATCCTGTGATAAACAGGATATTCTGGCATGTGAAAGGATACCAGTGYGGCACCACCTCTGGTGAAATGATGCTTCCAGCTTTGGAGTGGAGTTAAACCTACCCACGATCTCTTCATTAAAATGCCAATTAGTGACACCAGACATGGTAATTGTGCAGGGGATTGAGCTAAGGCTGACCTTGCTTGTGTTCCCCAGGCCAACAAACAATCAACAGAAGACTCTTACACTTTCTATTAGTTCAGGGATGAACTTTTAGTGGTGAAACATGGGGAGTACATACCAATTTCATTAAGTTTTAACAATGATTTCATATTAAAGGATTGTTTAATTTTCACAAACGTGGGGAAATGCTTGACAAAATGATAATAATAATGACCAGACACATCTTTGGCTGTGCTGCAAATCTGTAGTTCACACTGATGGTGACACAGACTTGAACAATATTTACATCACTAAGGCCTGTCCAGTGACCTGGTGCTGTAACAGATCCCCAACAACATAAAGCAAAAGCTTCAGATAGATTGTGCAGTTTGCCTGGACTTGTTCCATGAGCAAATATTTTGGGATGTTTGCTTTGGCTCAAGAACAGCCATGAAAAAAACTGACCCAATTCACTGTTGGTATTAAATAAGTGTGGTATTAAATAAGTGTGATTCCCTTGTGATGACTCTAACACCTCATTTTTTTTTTTTCCCAAGTATTTAGGTACTGCCCCATATCGGTAAATACCTCTTTACAGAGAGATTTGTGAATTAGAGACATTATCCTGTCGGGTCAAAAATGTTATCTTTTACAAACCTATGCTCTCTTGGGCATAAATATAAGCCAATAAATACATATATAAATCATAAATATAAACCTATATAAAGATAAATATAAGCAAAGAACGMGAGAACTTAGACATCAAAAACATGAACATCTGACAGTCAGATGAGATAAAAACAGAAAAAAGCAAAATTAAGGGACAAAAATAGGACAACTCGTCCAAAACAAAACGTTGACCTCCATTCATCCTTGCTTATGTTTCATATCAGATATCACAGTCCCAGAAATATCAATTAATGTAGTTCTTTGTCACCAACCAGGTCCACATGAATAGCACGGATGCTGACTTGGATCACAGAAGGAATTGAATAAACTGGACACTGAGCTCAGCTGACTTGTAACACAGCTTAAAAAAAGGGTCATATTGTCCTAAAAATGCAAACTACGCTGTGATTTATAGGATCAATCACAGTTACCGCCTTTAATTACTGACCCAGTTCCATCTCTGACCAGTAAGTTTATAAATCTGGCAGATTTCACAGTCATGGCCATGAACCACGTGTGAAGAAACCCCAGGTTCTGGCCAGGTTCGTGTCTGGGATAAAGGGGGTTTGTCCTCCTGCCAGAAGCCRTTTCCTCACACTCACTCAGAGACACAACCAGCCTCAAATGTAGCCTCAACACTCGGGCAAAACCAGATTTAGAAATTGTCTGTCTGGAGAAATAATCCCAACAAACCCTTGCAGAAGAAGCAATCCTCYGGGGCTGTCCCCTCCCACTCCACGGACACCTCTCTGCAGGGCTCCTCCGGGCTGCTTTGGGCAGGGCAGGAACCTGGACAGCACAGGACACTCCGAGTGTTGGATTCCATATCTAAGCTGGGAGTTGCTGAGGGGTCATCACCATGCTCGACATTTACACCCCACCCTGGTTCCTTGCTCACTCCCTTGCACGCCCCAGCTCTTCTTGTTAGCAAACCATCCCTAAGCCRGGGAAAAACAGACACATCATTCCAGAACAAGGAGCCTATTTGATTTTAGATGGACTTTTGACAGATAGATGTTTTCAAAGCCATTAGTTTATTTTCCTTTCATTTTTCAAAGAAAAATGTAGCGCAAGAAAAGGCAGAGAGGGACTCCTTGCTTACTTCAAGCTGATCCAGAAGCCATACAGGGAGAATTTTTTGGCATGTTCCAGTACCTAAAGGGGCTCCAAGAGAGCTGGAGAGGGCTTTGGACAAGGCCATGGAATGACAGGACAAAGGGGAATGTCTTCCCACTGACAGAGGGCAGGATTAGGAGGGATACTGGGAAGGAATTGTTCCCTGTGAGGGTGGGGAGGCCCTGGCACAAGTTGCCCAGAGAAGCTGTGGCTGCTCTATCCCTGGAAGTGTCCAAGGTCAGACTGGACGGGGCTTGGAGCACTCTGGGATAGTGGAAGGTGTCCATGGCAGGGGGTTGGAATGAGCTGAGCTTTAAGRTCCCTTCCAACCCAAACCATTCTGTGAGTTTATGAAACTCATKTTTGTTGGTTTTTATTAGTGCTTCCATTTAGAACTTCCCAGGTTACAGAGATTTAGCAGATCAGACATTCCTATAACTTCCAGTTTATTTCAGTAGAAAATAAATTTCAGCACCGAAAATTCAGGACCAAAATTTCGAGACCTAATTTTGTGTTCACCTCATTTGCCTTTCTGCATTTGATGCACAAAACCCTATAAGAGGGTTTGTCATCCTTCACGTTCCTTGCAGTGTAAGGAACCCTTTCCAGTGAACTGTGAGGATGCTCTCCAGCCATCTGGGTTGGAATGAGCCTTCTCTCCCGTCGGTTGCTATTCCCAATCCCAGTCTCTAACGACAAGGAGGTGCAGCAGCACTCKGTGCTCTGCATTTTACTCCCAACATTCAGAACTTCACGGGAGCCCAAACCAATCTGACACCCTCACTGCAAAAAGAGAGAGGATAAAGACCAGGAAAACCTGTAATATTTCCACTGCCAGATTTATGGAAAGAAAATAGCGCGTGACCTTTACGGTTCTGTCATTACGAGCCACTTTTCAGAAYAGCTTCAAGAGGATATCTGAATAGTCCTTTGCTTTTCTACCTGAAAATGAAACACTACCAAATTTCCAGCAGAAATCTTCCAAGTGGACAAGTAAAGTAAATTCCCTTTATCCAAAGAGCACTGAGCAGGATGGAAGCACAGTGCCTTCAGCTAAGAGTTCCCCAAGTGGAATGAACACCCCCAGTGCCAATGAATCACCACACGAGATTTGCCACTTGGCATTCAGCATTTACATGTGAGGTTTTAGCTGAATTCTTATTAAGCAGAGATTTTTCCCTGTCGAAAGCAACCTTGAAATAACTGGGTAAAAATTGCTAAAGATGGAAAAAGGAAAAATAAAGGATTGAAGGAAAGGCGAAACATCTTTTTGGAATCAATATTAGCATCAGCTGGCTGTTTGATGGTACAGGAAAGCACCTTGGGGAAGGTGGGTTGAAATGGCTATGGATGAGCTCCTAATGAGAGGAAAGGTGGGCACTCCGCTGTGATTCTGTAACATTTCCTGCGACTCTTCCATGCAAACCCCGGAGAGGGTCACTTGCTCCACCTGCCAATAGTGAGGTCAGATTTGTACCTGATTCCAGCATCACAGGGAAACACTCCAACACTGCCTGATCCCCTACAGGCTGAATAGTGCATAGCAATTAAATCCTGCTCTCTGCCACCAGCTTGTGAATAAATTTTTGGTGTACTGGGGATGTGCGATCCTGGTTACAGCACATCCAGCAATAAGAGTCTTGCAATGGCCGGATTCTGCACTTTCCTATGCATAACTCAAAGAAAATACATGTTCCTAAAATCCCATTCCTCATGAATAGTTCCCAAACAACCTCAAAGAAGACCCACAGTCTGTGTGGGAGGAAGACACGGAACGGAGACGACTATGGAAGGCTGGGAGCAGGGACAGGACTAACCCTGAAAGGAACAAATAATATTTTGTACCCTTCTCTCACCCACGCAGGTATAAACCACCCTGCTGCTGAATTCCTTCTTGTTTTTACAGCTCCAAGGCTGATAGGTATGAAAATATACTGCTTATAGAGTTCATGGTGGGGGTCATTTCCAGGTTGAATGCAATCCAATCTCATACATATTGCTGCTGACTGTAATGTGCCATGAATATGTCTGTCCATTTAACAGAGGCTTGGGAGCAGAGCAGATGCACTGTTGCAGTTAAAAAGACATCACCCACACCTCTCCAGTGAGACAGGATAGAATAGAATGGAATGGAATGGAATGGAATGGAATGGAATGGAATGGAATGGAATGGAATGGAATGGAATAGATACACTTACTTATTTTCATTAGTCTATGCACTTAAGGAAGAGAGCAATCCATGAAAAACAGCTGCAGTGAAAAGTTCAAAGAGTATTCCCAATGGAAATTAATGTTTCTAAACTAGTTTTAGCTGGAGCTTTCTGCACCTCTCCTCTCCAAGACCTGACTACAGACCTGTACTTTGCCTTCAGAGATAAATGAGATAGGTAGATAGATAGATAGATAGATAGATAGATAGATGATTAGATATAGATATAGATATAGATGCTACAGATAGATATCTACACACACTTTACCTCCTGTTTCCAGGTTTTTCATTGAGCAGGCAAACCTTGATTTCTCAGTGGTCTTTTCCCACAGCCAAACTGATTCAGGGTCACGGAGTCTCCCGGCCTGGGGGATTGAGTAAATTTAAGGCCTAAGGATTGRAAGAATTAAAGCACAAAGGATCCAGTTCTGCAAATTTTTCAAAGCTCTGTGCAGATATTGACTTATTGACTAATGGGRAAACGAACAGGGGCACCCAGGTAAGCACTTAAACCACGCACTGAACTTCAACCACGGGCTTAAAACCTTCCTCAATAAAAGGCTTTTCAGAAGTTAATAAAGGAGAGGAGTCAGCTCATCCTGCTTATTTCAACCATCCACAGGAAAGCCAAGCCTCATAACTAAGAGTTACAACCAAGAGAAKTTCCCTGCTCCAGGACAGGATCCCAGATGTCCACGGACACCTACAGGCAGAGCATCTTGTCCTGGGTAGCCTTGATCTGGCTGTTGTAGATGCTTTCCCACTCCTTCAGGCCATTCCTGCACAAAGAGCTTGGGAATCAGTGCTCCAGGTKGTTTTCCTGCCCTCAGACCCCATGGAAAGCCTCCAGAGCTGTGTCAGCAGCTGTGAGGGACAGACAACACTCCAGCATCCTTGCTTCTCCCACGCCTTTCTATCCATTTCATTTCCTTCTCTCTTTTCTGTAAAGCAGGGAGCTTCCAGACCGGTGGAATATTGTGTTTTCCAGCACCAATACCYGTGGATATTTCCTGTAAAAGCCCTGCAGCTGCTGAGTACCAGCCATACACACCCTGGCTGATTAATTCCCCGTGACAGAGCGGGGCAGGAGAGCTGGATGTGCGAGGGTTCACAGATGGATATTTTTGTTATTTTAATTTTCCCAGTGACAGTTTTCAGAGACCATACACTAGCAAATGTCTCTTTCTGCAATAGTTGGAAGAGTCAAAAGTGAAAACCTTTTCAATTTTTACAACCTTGCCTCTGTGGCAGGCTAAGTCATTTCTGAGACTTCCTGGGCAATTTGTCTGGGATCAGGCTATTTCCCCAAGCATCCAGAAAAATCAACATCTTTTTTTGTGGTGGTGTTCAGCAAGTTCACAAACAACACGAGAAAAGCCACCTGAAAAACAAGCACGTCGCTAATGCCAAGCAAAGATGCTGCAAAAAAAAGATAACACAAAGAGAAAAACAGTGAAAAAAAATAYGTGCAATTCTCTTGGCAACAGTTATTCTCTCATCTTCACATTTGTGTCTCAGTCTTCAAAGCTCTGGTACTTTCTTTTCCATTTCACAACACCAACATTTTATTTGTGTTTCTTTTTAATCACTGACCAATATATTAAAACATGTCTGTAAATTACAGCTTGTCCATAGGCTTCAATATGGTTTTGTCGAGAGGAAAAAAATTACTTGGGCAAATAAAGAAGGGAGATTACATCACTTCTGATAATTTCTGTTGTATTTTAATAATCACTACAAATAATAAGACAAATACAAATAAAAAATTTAGCTTTGGAACAAGTCTTTAAACATTAATGTAACATTAAAATAATGAAACTGAAGGGGGTCCTTGAGCAAAACTTGACACCAGTGGTGTCACCAGCCACATCAAATTGTCCCTCCCTGAAGTCACATCTCAATTCTGTGTCAGTGGTTTTACAATTCTAGGCAAACAAATTCTGTCTTAAGGCAAAAGGGGAGTGAAAAACCTCAGAATATTTGGGGACATTATAATATATAAGGGACATTAAAGACCATCCAGTGTCCAAGCCATGGGCAGGAACACCTTCCACTAGCCCAGGGTGCTCCAAGCCCCGTCCASCCTGGCCTTGGACACTTCCAGGGATGGGGCAGCCACAGCTTCTCTGGGCAACCTGTGCCAGGGCCTCCCCACCCTCACAGGGAAGAATTCCTTCCCAATACCTAATCCAAACCTTCCATACCATTTTGCATCATGCAAAGCCTCCYGTGGCTTTGCCATCAAACCCTTTCCTCAGTTTCACTCAGAAAGAACTTTAAGAACAAACTTAACTTTTCTAAACAAAAATAATTTCATCATTTTGTGTGGCATTAACACCCTGCTATTTCTATATGTTATCTATATTTTTCTTGTTGACATTCAACCAATTCAGAGCTAAAAATCCATCCTGCACTTTTTCAGGGGTCGTAAATCATAAAAAGGTTATATTTTATGAAAGCTGAAGCTGAGAAGTAAACAGCATATTTGTATCAAAAGAGTTTCATCTATTAAGCAGCAATGACAGGGCCCTCTGGGCCAAAATCTAGTTTTCTTACTTAAAAAGCTTAGTTCCTTTGTAGACTCCTGCAGGGACCTATAACAGTTGGAATTGGGTTTTTTATGCCTCTGAGGCCTCCAAATGAATGTTACAGTTTTCCATTATTTTCTTTCTTCTTTTGAGAGAACGAGGCTACCTGCTTATTGCCTAAAACCTACACCCTGCAATTGTTCTGCTGGAAAAATCTGTCTTCCAGCCTCACGTATGCTCAAACATTCCTAGTGCTGCCTTCCCATTTTATCCAATGTGGGGCAAAACGCACGAGCACAGAAACGCAGCCTGCGGCTGTGGGCAGCGTCTGGCCAAAATTCCACCTTTAACTTTTCACATCTGCAAGATTCCCGAAATTACCTCCGAAGAGCGGGAGCCTGCAAAGGCAGGCAAGTGTTCATTTTGTACCCTGCAAATACGCACGTTTTTGTTGAGATACCCCAGCGTCAGTGGCTGCAGAGGAAACACGAGTGCCTGGGAGGTGGAAATTCAGGTGGGGTTATTTTTTTTTTTCCTTCTCTGGGAATTTAACCCRGGGACAGATGCTGGGGTGTTTCTCTCCAGCCTGGGAGTTGGTCACCTCAGCACCTCCGAGGGTCTCAGGTTTGTTAGCTGTGTCTCTCACCTCTGCAACACCTAAAACACCTCCCCTGGAGCTGTGGGGACACACACGTGAGGTCTGTGTGGTACCATCAGTGCTGGGAGTCACTAAAATATCATAAAGATATCAGCAGCGATTTCCAGGGGACGGCTCAGAGTGTAAAGCATTAAACACGTGCAAAGCACTCTCTGCAGCACCAGGACCCAAATGAATCAGCTTCAGCCTTTCCCACCTGGCCAACAGCCCCGATTCAGACTGGGGCAGGTTCCAGCCAGGGCTGAGTTTGGCTGGGCACCCACCAGCACCGTCGGATCGATCCGAGCACCGGCGCGGCTGAAAGTCCCCAGAGCACTTCACGCCTCTCCACACATGTGAGATGAAGACCTCAGCCCGCATCTTCCTTCCTATTAAAATGTTGCTATTAGTCCACCTCCAGCTATTAGAAGATGATAGACCTGACCCTTTTTGAATGGTGTAATTTCCAGCCGTGAATATCTATATATTCCCCCCCCCGATTACATCACAAGCACGAGTTCAGAGTCAGCAAATTCACCACCTCTAAACCAGTAGAATAATCACTAACAATTAACAAAATGATATATCCAAGTCACAGTAATCTTTTTAGCCACTTTGAACATATATTTGTTCTTTTGATGTCCTGTGTGAATAGGAGTGCTTTATCTGACTGATGATGGGCTAAACAATGGTTCAGAGTCGTAATATGGAACTCAATTTGCTGGAACTATCATCTGAAAGGCCTGGACAATTTATTGAACACTGCAGATGAAAGAAAGAGGGGAAAAAAAATTTAAAAACTGACCACTTCTAAAATGAAGAAAATAGAGCAGTAAAGGGTATTGTAATATACTTTAATCTTCCTTAATGTAGAAAAATATGAAATGCCATTAAAGCCTCCTTTGAAATGGATGTGTCCGCATAGCTTGAGCACCAAAATCTAGTTAATGAATCTATTGTTAAAGCAAATAAACAGGAAAGCAGGAGAGAAGGAGTGATCTATGCTTTATACTGACTAATTCAGAAGATGAAAGCACAGAAAAATTAAAGTTAAATTCATATAAATATTACAGCCAAGGAGAACAGTTGCAGGTGTTAAAGAGAGAGAGAGAGAGAGAGAGAGGGAGGAAAGGTAAAGCATGAATTTTCATTCAATTTGCAAGTCACAACCAGGAGACACTTTTTTGTATAAGAGCAAAGTCAGGCAAGATGAAAGCTTTTCAAGGGGCACAATAATTAACATTTTAAAAGGTTTTAGCAATAAAATAATGATTCCACAATAACAGCAATTTAATCATTTTATTTGAGAAATTAAATTGATCGCTAGTGTTCATTTGTAAGAAGTGGCATTTACTGCATTTGCAAGAAGTTATCAAATCATGCTTCCATTTTAATAGTTGGGGGGTTTTAATACATATTCAGTGTTCACAGAAGAGACATCACCACAGTTTGTCTGCCTAAATGTTCATGCCTGATGCTGTACATTTTATGCACATGCCCATGTTTAAAGCATGGATAAACACTGCTGGTAAACATCAGGCAAGAGCAAGGATGGTGTGAGGAGGAGCTGAGATGCTGTTGGTACCAGCAAGGTTTCCACCAGAGCCGTGATTCCAMCCAGCAGCCACAGGAACATCTGGAGATCTTCACACGGGGCTGGCCACACTTCCAGTGTGACACACCAGTAACTGGCAGCGTGTCATTGGTGATGTCCCTTGGAAGGATGGAGTGGTGGGAGATGTTTCCAGAAACCTGGAATGGTCCAGCTGAGCCCAGCTCCACCACGGCGTCCCAAGCCGAGAGAGGGGAGGGAGACCCAGCCTGTCCTTCTCCTGGCCCAGGATGGGAATTTGCAGCATGGCAGAGCCTCATGCACAGGTAAAAGGTAGCTGGGCTTGGCTGGGAGCAGCCTGKGGGGGTCCTGGCTCTGCTTTGGATCCCGAATGGGAAAACGTGCGGTTTCCATGAGCAGCATCTCACAGGGCGAGGMAGGAGGGAGGCTCAGCCCCGCTGAGGTCAGTGGAAAGATCTGCATCAGTTCCACTGGGTGCAAACACATACTAAGTTCATGTTAAAAAATAAAATAATATACACTTCACACACATATATATATGTAAACACACAAAAATCTTTCAAGCAGCAAACACCAAGTACRAGAGATGGACCAGCCCCACTTCACCTCAGGGCCATGAGGGAAGCACAGGGTCCTAACTGCACACATCTTTTGCRATAATTAAATCACGGCATAAAGTGAGCAAATCGTATATCATCTCAACCAGACCATCCATATAATTGTCAAAATCTAATTTAAATGACAGATCCGCTGCAGCATACGTTTGGTGTACGTCTAATGAATTTGTATTTCCAGCCCATATATTTTAACTTTCTGATTGCATTAGTTCTTTGGTTGAGTGTCCACACACCAAATAAACATCTCAGAGATAATGATAATGCACCACTCTGTTTTCTCTATCTGCCCAGATCTGAATGCAAGGCGAGATGAGGCTCTCACAGGGGACAGTGGCATGAGCTCTTTTCCCTCTCCCAGTCCCCAAAATGTGCATTGCTCAAAATTGGGCTATTTCAATTTTCCTTTTAAAACTATAAGCTTTAACTCTCAGAGGTGGGAGTTGTGTGGGAAGAAGCTGCCAGGTAACAGATGTATCTGTTAAAGTTGCTGCTTGAGTGTGGACAGTAATAGGATTTCCAGAAATGAACTGCTATTTGGTGAGGCACTAACACAGAAATGTACAGTGGGAAATGAGAGCTTGAACTTTGCTTCTCCCGGAGAATTGAACCGTCTGTTTCAAAGAAGGAAGAAAAAAGGAAAGATTTGAAAACAAGCCATTTTCCATTGCTTATCCTTTAATTTATATTTAACAAGAACGATTTTGGGGGGTTTTTTGGCATGTAGAAGGCCAACATTTTATAGGATGAATCCAACCTGAACACGTCTCTATATCTATGCCTCCATCTGTATCCTGTGTCCCTCTTTCTGCCTCTCGTGAGAGCGCAGGATAACACGGAGATGTTGTATGGACAATATTTCCTTTGATAAGGTTACACCAAGGGCACTTTTTGTTCCTATCTGGCCACTGTGCAATAGCTTTATAGTTCTTAAGATRGTTGCAAAGATTTGTGCCACCTCCCAACCGAAAAAAAATAAAAGCCTTGTGTATTAAAGGCAACAGCTTGATGAAGGCTAAAGGTTATGTCCAGTGAGTGACCAGAAGGGTTTTCCAGAAGGCCAACAGAGCTGACGGTGCTGCAGAGCTCCTGACCTTGGCCAGGCCACCCAGACCTCTGGTGGCCCCTCACCTCACCCTTAAACACATAGGAATAGTTGAAAAGTCCTCCTTTCTGCCCAGAGAGGGTTCCTTCCTGGCTTTTCAAGCCTATCGTGGGTTCTGTGTRCTGAAAGGCTTTTAGTCTGGGAGATTGGTGATTATAAGGTCTTCAGTCTCCCTTTCTCTCAGTATTTTAAAAAATTAGARGGGGCTGGTTGTGTCATTCAAAATGTAAATGCATAAAAAAACCAAAAATACATCATAACGTSGTACCACAAGAAACATTAATGGTAAAATCAGACAAAATTATTTACAGTAAAATCACACAATTTACAGCCAGATCACACATCACTTCACTACGTATTCCATGGGTTTATTCCATGAAACATGGGTTTGTTTGGCAGCAAAGTCGGGATGTTTGCTACCCTGTGGTGCTGTTTTGGGGATCAGGCATCCCCAAGCTCTCCACTGGGGGTTTTAACCCTCTGCCAAGAGGTTTCAACCCAACTTCCAAAGCCACATCCCAGCAAGCAGCTCGTTAAATCCCAGGGACTGTTCACGGCAGCATCAGCGAGCGCTGGGACCGAGTCCCTCATTTCTTTCCCTTGCTTTTCCTCGCAAAGTCCTGCCACTTTGATAAGTGACATTTCCTATGGGAGCCTTCCCATTACACATTTAGCACCTATTCCCTGCCTGGCTGTCTGCAGCCCAGCACTTGCCTAATTTTTTTCCTGTTAGCTTTGTAATTCTCCTCTTCACCCCAATTCTGTTGCAAAATTCAATTAGGGCTGGTTAAAAACTGCGAGTGCRAGCGAGCAGCACCTGGCACGAGGGCGGGCTCTGATGTTTGCTGGCACAAGCAGCAGAGCTGAAGGGCTGCTCAAAGATTCCAATTTGTTTCTCGGRTTTAGGTGGTTTGACGTGTTTTTTGCAATTATCTTGACCTCTTTGTAATTTTACCATGGCTGGGGGAGACAGACAGATGCCCTCAGGCCGTGTCAACAACCATTTACTACTCTCAAATATATATATATATATGTATATACTCTCAGATATATATATTTGAGAGAAGTAAATATATAAAAAATATATATTCTCTAAAATATTTACACATCGAATTTAAATTTCCCATCTTGCTAGGCCTTGTTTGGGGTTTTGGAGTGAATCACCAGTCTCAGCAGTGGTAACTCCATCGGRGCTCAGAGTTGGGATGCTCAAGACCTGGCAAAACTCTGCAAGGAGAGGGATGTGGGAKCATTCCTGGAGCAGGGAAGTTAGATCACTTTTGGCTTTTAGAAGCACCATCTTTTAAATGAAATTGCAAGATGGTGAATAAAGTGCAGGCTGAAACAAAAGCCTGAGTGATCTTTGGCAGATTACTTTGGGAAAAGTATGGCCCATTTCAGAAAAATCAAAGCAAAGAAAAACATTGACTACAATTCAGAGGCCTAATGTATTATTATGGCTTTTTATGGATTTTATATATAATTTCCTGTAAAGTTAAGAGGTTGAAGTGATCTCTTACATTCAGCTGCATTATCAGCATAACACCAAACAATTTTCTACATCTTATTATGTTCACAGTTGACATACTATTAGAGAAATGTGCAGCTGTCTTACTCTGGTATTCATTTCCTCATTACTATTTTATAAATATATGATTAACAGTTATTGCAGCTGCCTAATTCACATTTATTGCAAATGCAACCCCACAAATGAATGTTCAAAGCAAAGAGATGTGGTTTTAGACTAATTTAAATTTTACAGTTCCATTTACCCTGCTTTTTAATTTACTGTATAATGACCCTATTAGAATAAAACACATCTGGAAGTTCTTTGGGGAACATTTAATTTTCTGTGGCTTCAGTACTAACAGAACTTGTACCATAAAGGCCACAGATGCTTTGAAGACTGTACAAATTTTCACATTTTATGCCAAGATGCTGGTTAATTGTACAGATGAGACAATTACAGCAAGGCAAAAGATAAAGTTCTCTCTGCCTYGAAAGCAAACTGAACAACCTCATCCTCAGAAAACTGCTTTTTGGTAATGATCATATTTTACCCTCATCCTTAGAATAGTGGAAATTTGGGGTGGAATAAAATCGACCTAAAATTTTCATATCAAAACCAAACAGCGTTTTTCAAAGTCCTGGGACTTCTGCTTAGTGTTAACACTCTTGTAAATGAAGGGAAAATGCTCTCTCACGTGCCTTTCCCAACTTCATTGCCAGCCTCTAAGCTTCTCATCACCACTATTAAGTGAAATAGTAAATCAATGAGACCAGAGAAGGCTTTGGAGGTCAGTGGGCGATTCCATAAACATCCCATATTTACAGGCTGTGGCAAGGATGCAGATGCTGCGGGTCCCAGCCTGCCATATTAGCAGAATCATCCTGAGAATTTGAGATTGATTTGAATATTAAATACAGATCACTGCAGCAGAGCTCTTTTACAAGAAAGGATGCGAATCCATTCTCATTGATTAGTTAATTTATGTTCTACAACTAATCGAAACACAAATCTCATTAGCCACAGGTCAGTAGACCCGGGGAGGGGGAGAGGGGAAAATCATTCGGATAGCCCAGTTAGCTGTAAAGATATAATTACGAGCCAAACAGTTTCAGAGGCAGCGCCCCGATCAGCGTGTGCAGCGGGCTGCCAGCGAGGCTTTGTGCCACTTCTCCTCGGCACCGCGGGTCTCAAACCTGTTTTGAAGGGAGGTGGTTGCAGGCACTCGGCTCTCACAGAGAGCAGCAGCCTCAGAGTCAGGCAAAACAAGCAAAAACCCAGAGTATTTACACAGCGTAGGCTCGGCTGAAGGAGTCGTGAGCGGCGTTAAATTAATTAATCGTGACCTCCTTCTATGCTGGAACAGCCCAAACACGCTCGGCAGCCTCAGCCCCTTTCCCTAAACGTGCTCCAGCCAYCCCCCAGACGACACCAGATGTCAGCAGCACCGAAATGCAGTCGGATCAGAGGTGCCTTGTCTGATTTCTCGGGAATATTCCGCGATGTTTCTACACCCACRAGCAACAGCATCCACCTGATGTGTTTTCAGATAAACAGCTGATACGATTTCCAGCTCGGAGGTGTGTAAATATGGAAGCACACGTGCTAGAAGCACYTCCAGCTCATTGCTGAACACTATTTGATGAGTTAGAATTTGACAACTATATCCTAATACAAATTATTTGCTAATTAAATGAAAATTTTCCACGTGTTGTGTGGGTTTTGTCCATTTAGACCCGAAGTAATGGGAGCCATTTCATTAAAAGCTCATATGTTGTACTACGGTTTTACCCTTAAGTCCTTAAGCAACAAAGTTTCAGAATCAAATTATTATTCCAGGCAGATCTTTCTGCATTTCCGTAGTCCCTTACATTCTGTAATTGCTTTATGCTGCATTAAATGCATGAAATAACATTCTGTAGGTAGCAATGACAACAATAATGAACCCTTTGGAGCTGCAGAGCTCTGTAAACACACAGAACCAGGAGAGACAAGGCACCAAGGGGCAGCTCATTTTTGCAGCTCAGTGAACACGGGCACATCCAGGTGWGGGACGCTCCCAGGGCATGGAACTGCTCCGTGCCCAAGCTCAGCTCAGCACAGGAACCCTTCCCTTCCTGGCAGAGGCTTGAGAAGAAGGCAGGAAGCCCGAGCAGGGGTGGTAGAAGGGTGAGTTGTGTTTGTCATCTCCAGCAATGCATCCAGAGCAAGCTGGTGATGCTCTCCAGGACACACCTCGACCTCTGCAACGGAGCCTCCACGTCTAAAGGGCCTGGAGGGGCAGTGCCAGGGGTCACTTCGGGAGGAGGTAACTCACGTGGAGGTTTTCCACTTGAAGTGGAAGGAACATCGCTGCAGAAAGGTAGGAAACATRAATTGTTCTGAACAAACACTCTTGTGTTGGATTGGATTAGGTAAACTGTGGGTTTGGGGCTTCTGTGTGTTTGTTTAACTCCGTGTTGTTCGGTTTTGTTTGAGAGACCATCCCTGTCACAGGGATCAAAGCAGTTTGTTTGCATCACTTCTGCTCCTTCTGGTTGTTTCCCTGAGAAATATGGGAAATGTTGCTCCAGGAGCTCCAGGTTTCTCCACCGAACACCCAGCTTTGATGCCTCCTCAGAGCAGGAGCAGAGATTTATTAGAGGTCATGCTGATCTGAAATCTCTCTCTGCTTTAGCATTGGTCAGAGCAAGAGGCAGAAAACTCGGAGGTTCTTGTATTTTATCCTCGACAAATTCAGTGACTCATTGTGTAACCTTTGGGAAGTCACTTGACCTCTTTGGCATCCATTAACTCACATGAAAACTCGGTAAATGGTAGGACCTTGCTGAAAAGCAGATACTTAAAACTGAATTTTCCTGGGTAAATAAATGAGAAAAACAACCAACAAAGAAAGGCACTGTTCAAAACTCATCCCGTGACCCCATTATTCATGGATCATTAGTGTAATAGGCCACATGGGATCCATAAAAGGCATTATTGCCTTTTATGTCATTGCGTATTTAGAGAGTGATAATCCATATATTATTGAAACAATATAGACTCTAACAACTCCTTCCAACCTATTTTAAGGGATCTCAAGATTTCAAAAACAATAACCAATGAACATTTTTTATATATATATATATATATATATATATATATATATCTGCATAAGGCTTATGTGGTAGCAGCAACTACCGTGCATTTGCCAAGAAAACTCCTTTTAATCTCTGGACTGAAAGCATCTAGTTCACATTATGGTAAGTAGTTGGCAAATGATCATTTTATTAAGTTAAAGGCACTCATTAGTGCTGCTTTGAAAAGGCTATGAACCCTGCCCCTCCCTGCAGAGCTGTATTAATGCGTGAGATGGCTGAAAATGCTGATAATCAAATGAAGTGCAAACAAAAAAGCTGCATCTAACGGCACATACACGACGCTTTTCCTTTTGGTTCAAACACCATTATTCTCCATTCTGTAGCTCTCTTTTTTTTCCTTTTCTGCCACAGACAGGTACTTTACTCCACGTCTCTCTCTGAAAAAGGCATTGGAAGCTACTATCTTGAAATTAGTTGTAATAATAGTTACAAAGGAACAAAACCAAAACCCATTTGAAACAGAAATGTGTTTGTACAGTATAAGGTGCTGCCACCGTCTTGTATCTYAACATTATCTTATTTTTTTGTTTTCTACATTCCACATCCTCAAAGTAYTTCTGTAGGAACTGGGTCCATAAATACAGCTAAGAGTCTGCACCCAGTATATAAAGCACTGCCCTAAAAGCATACAAAGAGATACAAAATCTCTTTTCTTCACTCAGAGCAGTGAGGGGAAGGGGCCCACACACCTCATTCCAGCCAGCAGGTCAAGGGAGAACTGTCCCTGACTTGCCACAGGCACCACCCTGCAGATCTGAAGGTGTCCTGGTTGTTGATCCTAATCTCCAAAATCATGTGGTTAATGTGGCACAGGACACAGCAGTACAGCTGAGGAGGACAGTGAAGGCTACAAAATTAAACAGATATTCGGGAAAATTCATGCCAAGTTTGAATTTGTAGGCAGCATCTCTGCCTGCAGGTGTGACTGGTGCCTGTCTCACCCTGCACCCTCCCAGGAACACTCTGCAGGAGCAATGGGMTTCCTTCATCCTCTCCAGGATAACTTCTCAGGCAGTCAGGCCCCRAATTTCCAAGGAAATAAGATTTTGTGAACCTGTCTTTGTTACTCTGTGATTAGGCTGCTATTACCAGAAAGGGGGCAAAAACATGAATATAAAAAAAGTCTGTAATCATCCTAGTTATTAAACACAGTCTCATGCTGGCAAATTTCAAAAAAAMATACATAATATTTTCTCAAAACACCCATTAAACTCTTACAGGCCTTTTCTGCCTTTGTTTCCTCATCACAGCTGTGCACTCAGGGTGCACATCACTACGTGTAAACACCAGTTTTCCGCTTTTATAACTGCTCATCTCCCTCCTTTTCCCGTCTGATTCTCTCTCAGGTGCCAGAATCCAGGAGCTGCAATTCCTTTCACGGCAGTGAAGACCACAAATAAATAAATAGAGCTGTACCTCCAGCCTGACAGTGAAAAATCCAAAGCCACAAGTTTCTGGAGTGGGGATGGCAAACTGCAGCTCCCGGGGAAAGAGGCTGGATTCGTGATTTTTATTCAGTTTTCTACCCTGCATTGCAAAACGCTCGGCTCACAATCCCTCTTTGTTCTTCTGGAAAAAAAAAAAAAACAACAACAAAAATCAAGAATTGAAAGGTGTCTGGTGTTCTTCAGGTGCCTGGGGCTGACCTGTACGGTGCCTGCAGTGCAGACTCGTTTGACAGGGCAGAATGAAGTGCTAACGAGATTGAGGAACACCGTGAAGGATCCTCAGGCTTCCTGATGAAATCAAAAATGTATTCTGCACTTTCATTTTAAACTGTTAGCCACTCTCTCAGCAACTGATGCAGTTCTTTTTCTGATGGCAAGTCTCCCATGTGCCATTTGTTGARGGAAGACCTCGATCATTTCATAAACTCAATATTACGTGATCATATTGAGTATATCTTTCCCATTGGCTCTCTGAGGTGTAGTAAATCATGTTATAATGTGCTTCCAGGGGGGCTTGGAAGAACCTGTAGAAGGCCTCAAGCCTGCTTATACATAGATCTGATCCTAAACTGGGATTGATAAGAAGAGTTCGAGTTTAATTTGCACAATCATATGGAGTAATGTCACTGTTGTGCTTGATCATTGCCTCTTCTTGAATAACTGTATTCTGAAAAAACCTCAGTTTTTAATCTCCAGACTGTAAATTAGCAATTTTCACAGGCACCATCAGGGTTTAAGTCTGTGAAGCTGCAGTGATGTATGCTGGCTAACAATGTCCTTTYGAATTTTAACTAAAAAAATACAGACGTATGTCAAGCAGCAACAAGTCCTGCTCAGATTATTTTTCCTAATTTGGTCTCARGAAACAGTCTGAGCTTTCCTGAAGGCACAAGGAGCTGTATGAATATCATGGACACCGTGTCTGGTTTATTGGGAGAATTTACTCACAGCAGCACCACATTGAGACATCAGCTCGGATATGCAGGCGGGCAGGTTAAATGTTAATTTCCTTTCCACTGTACCATTTTCTAACCTCWGTCCATGAATCAAAGTGAGTAAAAGGTTCTTCACTTAGAGGCATAAAACAAATTGAACAAATTATGTTACTTAACTGAGGAAGGACCAGTTAGTTCATTGATTTTTTGTTTGGCTTCAGATGTCCCTTTTTAATTAATATGAATTTTCAAACCTGATTTTTAATTTTAGAGGGTTGTGTCTTAGATATTCCAGCCAGGTATTTCAAACTAACACAGCTCCACAAGTGCTCACGTATCTTAAACTAAAGAGAAAAATCCTGACTTTGGTTGCAGCTTTTTGATTTCATCAAATCCAACAGCCCCTTCGATCCCCTCTTCCATGAGTGGGATTCCACCGAATCCAGGTTCAGCACGGGGAGGAACATAAACCCAGGCCCCATGGGGTTTGAGAGCTGAAACAGCCACCACAATGCATCCAAATGAATTTAAAACTAGGAGCCAGGGGATTAGAGTACAATGTGGTGATCAGGATATGAAAAACAGCCATTAAGTTCCCAGTTCTCTTAGATGGATCATGAATCACAATCATCAGCAGCAACAAGTTTCTTAAGCTGACAATCTGCTATTTAAAGAGTACAAGAAGAGAGGGAATTTAAGCTTGAGCCAAGCTGAGGTACATTTCTCTTTCTGTGGCAGCACTGACAGCATGAAAAGGAAATGTTTAATACTAATGGGGACTTTTAAATTTTTTACTTAGAGGATATTTTGGTAAGTATCTAAAAATTGTCTGAGTTTATTCCTGCTTGGAGGGAGCAAAATTTCCAYGGCACTCCCTAAGCGTCCGTGTAGGGATGATGCACAAATGCAGGTTTTAGAAAGACAAATGCACTCGTGATTGCAGATTGCTGGAACTGTTACCCTGGGGAGTTAATTCCCCTGTCAGCAGAGCATTAATAAGATATCTGTGTCACAGGAAATATGCTTTCACTTGTGGGGCTGGTGAGTCCATCTCCGTTCTACCCGTTAGTTCTTCTGGAAAAGTATCCTGCTCCTGAATCTCTCATTCCCTTTCTTTGCTCAGCTGCTTTCCCAGCAGCTCACCCTGCTGCACATTCCCATCGTGTGGTAGATTTGGATGCATCCCTCACTGCCTTCCACTTCAGGGTGTCCTGGCCTCCTCAGGCAGTGGAGATTGGGTTCAGGGATCTGCATTAACGAACTTTCCGCTGCTAATCAGGGCATCTGCAGAGATAAGAATATTCACAGTGATGGTATTGRCACACCTCAATTCTCCCTGATACACAAAGAGGGAAGGCATGAGCACAAGTACTTGCATCAAAATATTTATTCCATCATTTTGAAGCAGTAATTTCATACCTATTTATGGCGCCTCTGTCCCACACAATGACATGTCTGTGTAAAGGAGCAATATCCTCAGAACCTCCTGGAAAACATCCTGGCACCAGGACTCTCGTGAAGGATGAGGAAAAGAGCAGCTGTTTGACGCTAACTGGGTGGAAAATGGGAGGCAAAAATAGCTTTTGAAACACTTGGCTCAGGAGTAAAGGTTACAACACGGTGGTAGCAGGTCTCCATCCAAAGCAGAAATGTCTGTCCCTCCCCACCTTCCCTCTCTGAGCTGAATCTTGATACACACAGAGCTGCTTTTGGTTTGCACTGAAAGCCCTTCTAGAAATCACTCTTGGGTTTCATCCCCATTTACCTGCRTATTTACCTGTGATACAGCTCAAGACTTACACGGATATCTATATTTAGCCACTAGAAGAATAGTGTAGAACTTCCTTTCTCTCTTAGATATTTTATTCTCCTTCCTTGAAAAAAAGACAGAGTGAAAACGTTGAGGACATGGATTTTTCTTTCCAAAATTAAGAAGAAATTTGAAAAATGAAATCTCAACACTCTCACAGAAAAAAATGTTTCACTTAAATATCAAAATCTCACAATGGTTATCGGGTTGGAATTTTTTTTCCTTTTGCTTCCATAARACGTCTTCTGAGATGTTTCTTGTTGATATTCAGCAGTAGTGGAGCAAGATTATTTTATAGCCAAGAAACARCCACAATTTCCTTCTGAACCCTCCACCATCTGGAAGAGAAATGGGGCAGCAGARCAGCCAAACCTATTTGGGGTTACACAGCTGCCCCTCTGTGTCTTCCAGGAGCCAGGGGAGAGGGGACATCACCAATGATGGTGACCAAGGCCCCTCTTGATTTTCAAGCGTGTGCTGAAGCCTGTGGCGGAGTAAAACTCATTCTTCTATCCGTGTGTTGTACCTCTCCTCTGCTTCTGGTGTTAAATTTTAACCCAAGGCAAAAATGGAGGTTATGGCATAATTTATTAAAAAATCAATACCATATTCCCCAGTAATGGCACAAACACTCCAGCTTATAATAGCTTTACTGTAGTACGGGATTTTTTTATCATTACTTTCCGATATGATAACGCTTGTTCTAAGGTCAACAGACATCACATGATCCGGGKGGATATTTTTGTAGGAGTGGAGCAGGAGCTGCCTTAAGCTGGTGCACGTGTGGGGCCGAGCYCACCGCGGGGCGGGAGGGKRCACGCGCAAAAGGTGTTGGCGTCGGAAAAGCGCTGCAGATCCCCGTCTTCTGTCCTTGTAGCCATCATAACGTGGTTCCTGGACGGTTTGCTGAAGGTTTTCTGCAAAACACCTCCTCCCAGGGTTAGGACCCAGCCCTTTTCCACGTCCCAGCGTCCCCAGCTCCCTGTCGAGCAAGCACAAGGTCCTGCATCCCCGAAGCGCAGCCTGCAAAGGGTTTATTTGAAAATTTATTCCTTTCTCTCCTGGCTCTCTCGTTAGTTGCTAGGTTATCCGACCTGTATGATGTAAAACCCCAAACGGCTGCAAAGGCACTTTGTGTCTGCAGTTGGAGCGATGAAGAATGGCCTCAACGAGATTATGCTAACTTTATAGAACTTATTAAAATGAATATCAAACTTTGCTTTGCCTCATTCAATTTTTGATGTTAATTAAGTAAGCACAAGCATAAGAAAGGAAATTGGATTTGCTACTTAAGGAACTTCCAATAAAGCCATGGATGTTAGTGAAATGAGTTTCTAATAAACATTAATAAGTGTCTCTATAACAAGCAGTGCTTGTCTTTTAAGAACATTGGATTTTTCTCACAGGATATGGACAGCAATAAAATACATTTGCAAATATGAAGATATATTACAGGCACATTTTTCACCACAAGCTTTAACAGGCCTCAGCTCCCAGCTCTCTGATTTTGTGACCTTGGGAACAATCATGGGCCAAGAAATTCAAAAAAACATTTTAAAATTCATACAAATGTAATTTAGGAGCAGCACCGGCTAGATGGGAACTTTAGACAAGATTTTTACAGTGAATAATGCTTTTCTTTGTCCATTTCAGACAAATTTAATGTTGCTACTACATTTGACATCAATCACCCAGTCATGAGCAGCCACATCCTTGCTCAGGCTAATGACAGGAGAGGAAGGTGCAGAGCCAGGACAGTGCAGCTGTGCACATGGAGCCATAGGGACAGCCAGAGCTTCTATTTCACCTTTCCTGCTGCAGCCAGAACAAAGCTATTAGAGCCAAGCACAAGGGAAGCATCTCTCTCACAGTTATGCTCACCTAAAATTAGGTGGGGTTGGAGAAATTCCTGTCTGGGTGAAAGACAATTTCCGACTTACAAAGTAGTGTTTGGAGCAGATTTTGTGTGCCTGCTGCCTTTGCGTGGGTTTTGAGAAATTCCTATCTGGGCAAAAGACAATTTCTGACTTACAAAACAATGTTTGGAGCAGATTTTGCGTGCCTGCTGCCCTTGCATTTGGCAGCTGGAATCGGTGACAGGCACACGAGGAGAAGAATTGTGGAGCAAGATGGTGACATTTTCACATCATCTTTTGAGCATAAAATGCCACCTCTTAAAGGCAAAGGCACCGTGGGGTGCTGAGGGGGCCACACACGGTGGTTAAAGTCATAAATCTGGTGTCAGCAAAGACACACAGCGCAAGAGCAGAGCTGGTTAAAAAGAAATAAATGAGATCTTTTTCAACTAAACAGAAAAAAAAGACTTGCCTTCTCCACGGTAGATCTGCCAGGGAGACCAAATTTTCCTGAATCCTGGAGATTTCAGTGTTTTCATGGATGAGGAGCTGCCTTTCCATAAGCTCCCATGTTATAGGCAGGGAAAGGCAGCTTTCCTGCACAGCCACCTCATGGGTCAGCTAACAGGTGATGATCCACACTTCAGTCCTGCCCATAGAACAAATCTCATGGGTTATTCCCTCCCTCAGTGCTCAGGTCTGCTCAGAGGTTTCTGCTAGAGCTGCATAAATTTGTTGGATTACATCTGGCTCTGTAGGTGACTCTGCCCAGCTGTTTAAAGCAACGAAGCTGGAGGGATGGCTGATCAAATTCAGTGATCCTCCCCAGCAGAACTGCCAGCAAAGCAAAATTCTGGGCTGCAATACCAGTTAAAAAAAAAAAAAAAACACACCCTGATTTTCATTATSCGACATGTTACTTCAGCTGAGATGCTTCTGGCACAGACTGGCCTCCAACTCACCAACTTCAACCACGTGAATTTGTTTGCCCAGAATTCGTGTGGTGCATCTCAGCCCGTTCAAAGTAATAACTGCATCCCTTCCTGGTAATGAAAAGTGATTAATTTTCAATTATGGTAAGCATCCAATTTTTCACAGTGCAGCTCTGGTCTAAGTCACCCTATCTCTAACGTTCTAATTACAGACATTAAAAGTTCCTTATAATTATTGCAGAAAGACCAGTAAAATTAAAAATATGGGTTACTTGCCGCTATTATTACATTTGCTCTAATGCAGCCAAGGCATAMATTTCTGCCTGAGCTGCCAGCCATCTCATCAATCTCTTTTTGTGACTTGTTTAGAGCAACTGGTTTTTATTTCACAGTCTCAGTAACTGTTCCAACAGGTCTGTTAACAGGTTGGCACTCTACATTTTGTAAAGCTCTAATTAAGTGAAACAAGCTAAAAATCACTAATATGTGCCTTTAGCAAAGTAGCACTGTAATTATCTCATTTAACAGATAACTACTTGTATTTCATTTTTCAAAGCACAAAGARAAAACTAGCTCTAAATGTCACTTTTCAGGCTCATTAAACTCACTAGAGAAATATCAAATTAGAGATTTCTACTACAAATACTATAATAAACTCTGCGAGCTCATATAAGCAACATGAGGATGTGGGGAAGGGACAAGTATTAGAAAATATTCTGTTTTGCAGAATAAATGMTGGTTGCATATTTACAAACAACTTTTATTACCACATTACACAAATTTCAGTTGTCTTTAAAAGAATGCAAAGTATCAAATTGTGTGTTGCACCCATTATATAATATAATCCACAAAATTTTATGTTCAAGTGCCAAATTCYTTTTTTCTTTCTCAACATGATCATCCTTTTTTCCTAGATCGCCTTTCCTACGTTGCTCTTCTGAGCTGTATGAGAACTGGGCGATACAGGAAAGTTATGTAGATGTCAGCACACAGCTTCGAGGCGAGATTGATTTGTCTGTGTGTCTGATGCAAGCACTAACACGGATCCAATCACCTCCCATAACCACTGCCAGCTCAAACCAAGACATTTACATTAGAGCCTGAGGCCTGGACTGCAAAGTTTTCATGCAATAACCAAGTCATAACCTGTAACTTGTTCACTTGCACTAACAGTGTAATATCCCTGGATTTCAGTCCTGTTTCCATAAAGTAGGCCATACTCATATTTGCATTTATTTATTATGGATGTATCTGTCCTTGCTGATGGCAAAACTAATGCCCACACATAATGTTTATGGAAAGCCTATGAGATATTTCCACACCAAAGCAGTCAAAAAACTGGACACAGCAAAGGGAACCCTGGCAATTCCCAGCAGGAACTGCTGTGCAAGAGGCCRTCCTGATGTGGGCTAAAACCCCAGGGGCAGGAGCAGAGGGTGCAGGTCACACATCCCACATTTGGAACATAAAAACATCCTGCTGATGGGTGAGGACCCCTCGGTCCCGGTAGGAACAGGCAGAAAAACCAGTTCAGCCACCCCACCGTGTTTTTCAGTCCTCCCTAACACCGTGTCCCACCCCGGGCACCCCAGGAGCCTGAATCCATCTGGATCCATCCCTCTGAGCCAGCCTGGCCGGGCGCAATCGATGAGGTTCCACCAGGGATGCATTYGGCTGGCTGTGACTGATGCCCTGGGATATTCCTGGGAGTGCAGCTACAGCCCTGGCGGGGAGCACACGGCGAGGGAGCCGCATTCCAAAGCATTTGTATTCTGCTGGGCTCCTTATCCTGCATTATAATATGGCTTATGAGCCTCCTGCAGAGGAAGGTGGGGCAATAAAGCCTGACTGATTGATTGATGCGTGGCCATTTTTAGGGTCCGTTGCACAAACTATTTGGATAGTGGAAGCCCATAAAGTATAATGTCTGTGCTAAAAGTGACACAATGAAGAAGATGATGCACCTGCTTCAATTTCAGCTCGGAGTCATTATTTAGAGCTGGGGGTCTASGAGTTGCAAAATACTGCCTTTCGAGTTCCCCACTGGTTTGCCACAAGATAAATGTCTAAAACTAAGGACCCCGGGCACACAATAATAAAAGCCTTTTTAGAGTCTAGACCCTTCCACTAGTTAAAGGAAACCTATTCCCATTTTTCTGTTAGGAAAAAAAATGGGATGCAGTTTCCCAGTGGCAGAGATCAAATTTTTTATTTGTATTAAAAATGCAGGATTTGGGGGAAAAAAACCCACCAACCTTGCATGGACAAGACCAATGGGTTGAGGGGCAGAGCTGATCTCAGCTCCTCAGCTCTGACCCCAGCACKTTGCAGAAGGAAGCAAAACTGGCCACATCTCTCTCCATGGCTGGACACAAACCACCCTTGTAAATTAGCTGGCAGTGTCATTTSCATCTGGGAAACACAATGGAGAATGACAAAACACTCTGAAAGCTGGAACCAATTAGAGCACAGTGTTAGTGCAGAATTATTGGCCAAATCAATGTTTCCTTTCCCTTTGGTGAATTCGGGCAAATGTAAAAGGTCTGAGTCACCCAAGAYTCAACCCTCTCCAAAATCAGTTGAAAACTGAGCCCCTCAGTTGAGTCCCTGCTTGCACTGTGGGTTTTATTTAGGGGGGAACACATCYCTCTTTAAACTCAAGTCTGTTGATATGTTTTTGAGGACAAACCCYGCAAAGGTAGTTTTCCATTCTCACACCAACACTAACAGCAGTTGAGGACATTCCGATTAGATAGTTCCAGGTAGGTATTTTTCCCTCAAACTCAGCTATTTCATGGGGTTTGCAGCTGTTTCAGTCAGAATGAATGACCCATGCTAACACATGCATGAACACAAACCCTCCCAGGCAAAACTCTCTGAGAAACTGCAAAAAATGAAATTTATGAAATTTGCTTGYGAAATTCCCACTGGAAAATGGAGACATGGACCTCTTGGAGCAAGTCCAGAGRAGGTCACAAAGATGCTTAGAGGGCTRGAGCATCTCTGCTATGGAGACAGGCTGGGAGACCTSGGGRTGTTCACCTGRAGAAGGCTCTGGGGAGACCTTAGAGCCCCTTCCAGTGCCTAAAGAGGCTCCAGGAGAGCTGGAGAGAGACTTGGGACAAGGGTCTGGAGCRACAGGACAAGAGGGAATGGCTTCTCATTGCTAGAGGGCAGGGTTAGATTTAGATATTTAGAAAAATTTTCTTCTGTGAGGGTTGTGAGGCACATCAACACCTTGAAATGGAAAGATTGGAAAAGTCAGTACAACACCCAGGAATGGGAGTTTTATGGATTCAATTGCTGTACTGGACTTTAGTGGTGGTTGAGCCTGGGGATGCRCGAGGGACACACCTGGAGGGACAATGGGTGTGGCCAGCCCCAGCCTYTTGCCTTTCACATCAACCATTACCAGGTGCAAGTCAGGTGGGAAGAGCAGTGAGACAAAGGAGGAATGGGATCAGACTTTGTTCATAGACCGTAAATGAATTTACCTTGAAATGATCCTTTCTCAAGCAAGTTCATTAAATCCATGTTGTTCTTTCCTCTGTCACATTTCTGGCACACAGGTTTGAATCCATGGAAATTCTGTATAATGTGCTTTGCATTTATAGGGCAGTGGCTTGGCTATCAAATGACCAAAAAGCACTGGAGAAAGGTTAAAGAGTGTGACCTATTGAACACTGACCTTCAACTGTTCTTGCAGGAGATACATTTTCCCTTAAGCAAAAATCTAACCTTTGAACCTCAGACCTTCATATTTATCTTCAGCCTTCTGGCTCCTCCTGATAAAGCTGCAGAAGAAGAACAGTCCTGGACAGATCAGGTTTGCTCCACCTTCTGATCAGGCTGGGACACATCTGGCTGTGCTCTGCCCTTTGCACCTAAATTCCATTTGCTCCACAGGGGCAACTTCTCCAGGTCAGAAAYAGGCACTGTTTTTTCAGACTCCTCACAGTCATCCACCCAGATTACTTTAGGTCCCCATCAACACAGAAGTGAGTTGATCTACTCTAACTCACCACCAAAAGATCTCATGTCTGTCTTTACTATCTGCAGGATTGTCCTACAAAGCAACGACAAATATCTTTCCAGATCAATGGCCCCTGCTTGGAAAAAAAATGTCCTGGATTAGCCTTGGACATTCAGGTAGCAGTAGAACACCATTATCCCCCAACAATATTCTTGTCTGTTGACATTATCTCTGCATTTTTATCTGTTGCAGACTAAACCAGCATTGATCAGAAGGAAAGAGTTTCTCCTCTACTTTCATTCCATCAAAAATRTCACATTTTCCAAAAGAGACTGTAACACACTACAAACTGCATCCACCAAAATGTTGTATCCAACCTTTTTCCCTTCTCTCTAACACATTCCAGAATTTCCTCTGCATTTTMCACAGCTTGCTGATTTCCTGTTGGGAGAAAATTTAAATATGATCCATGACATGATGTTATTGGCTCAAAAATACTGAATACAATTCCTAGCCCCAGTATTTGTCTCATGATTTTCCTGTTTCATAACAACCCTGACCTTCAACCTCCTTCATAATTTAACTTTGGATTTTCCATGGAATGACCCTTTTTCTTTTTATTGTGAGCAAGTGTCCACTAAGGACCATTCACCTGATCTTATATAAGTGACCTTAATTGAGATGGGGACCTCCATCAAGATGGGGACCTTCAAAACAAACTCAGCCAAAGCACCAGTTTGCTGTTCCCTGGCTTCCTTCTGGAAAGAGCAGTGCCAAAAAACAAACRAAMAAAAAATTAAATACGATTCCTCACAGGAACAGCATCAAGCAGAAACCATCCATAAGATGCTGTAAAAAACTTGCCATGGGTTTCAGAATCAGAAAGGTCAGGATCTCTTAGCTAAGTATCATTGCCCATAGGTATGGAAAAATGCCCCACTGTTTTAAGAGTGCTACAATGCCTTCTCACAATGGAGCTGATAAAAAGGAGGACTGCAGCTTTAACTTTATATTTCTGGCTTTTGTTGGCTGAAGCCAGATCCTTGGTGTTATTTTAATGCAGCAGCAAAGAGCTGCATTTAATACATGATAGGCTCAAGATGCCTCTTTTTTTTATTTTTTTCTTTCCTTTTTTTATATGTGTGCTGAATATCCAGCACGTAATTGAAAAAGGAAAAGGAGCTGCTTGTTTGCTGCCTGATCCAGGAATGATTAAAGGTAGAAGTTTTTCAGACATTACTGACAGAAAGGGTATAGTTAAAGCTGCTTTAAAAAAAGAGAGAGAGCCTCCATAAAGAGCCGCTACTCAAACCGCTATTAAAAGCAGCGAGTGAAATGCAGCTTCTTCACCAATTACCGGGAGGAGCGCACACCTTAAAGCACCCTTTGAATTGTGTCCTGCCAGGCTGGCGGCTCCCCTGGCCCAGCAGCCAGGCCAGGCTGTGTGTGTGTGTGTGTGTGTGTGTGTGTGTGTGTGTGTGTGTGTGTGTGTGTGTGTGTGTGTGTGTGTGTGTGTGTGTGCTGGGGCTCTCCAAGCGGTGCCAGCCCATTCAGCGCTACATTAGTGCTGGAGGGGGGGAAGAGGGGGCAAAACGCTGCTCCAACTTCGCTCCTCGCCCGTTGTTTGCGACCCATTTACAGCTGAGCGGCTCCGCGCGGAGACGGCTCTAAATGACTCTCCTCCACCTCTTCACCGAGCCACTTGTTTTTGTCATTTCTTTCTCTTTTGCTAAAAATCCAAAGGAAATAATTGATAAACCCGACGCCATCCACCTTAAAGGCGAATGCATATATCCACCTGGTTAAAATTCCTCCTCTTTCTGTTTTCCATCTACCCTATATCCATTTTGCTCGGCGCTGTTTAAACAATACTTCATCAAATGCAGCCCCAAGCAAATAAAAAGCACAGTAGAGTAAATAAAAAGTTAAAAAAAAAAAAAAATCACAGGCTGGAGGGTAAGTACTTTTATTCCTGTACTTTCGTTGCTTGGGGGAATTATTATTCCATTGCTGGTTTCAGGAGGCGGGGGGGAGCAGGGGGGTGAAAGGACAGCCATGTTATTCGTGAAATGGATTGCTCCTCTCACTGCTTTTCACTCCTCTGGGTTCTCAAAAGTCCAATGATTACAACAAAGTGTGGCCATCTATTCCGTCTTATTGACAAAGGTCCTTAATTACTGCTGCACCAGTAATACCTGCTATTAAATTCTGCTAAACAGAGGCTGCAAATTAGCCGTGGATCCCGGTAACCTTTTGTGTGTAATTACAGGCAGCGGGATTGACGCTGAGGCTGCAGCGCTGACCCGAGTCACAGCGGCGGGAAACCTTTGTTTATCACCTGTGGTGGGGGCCAAAATGTGAAATTAAAAGCTCTCCATCAGCGGAAGGCCTCGGGAAGCCCGGGAAAGCAACAGGAAGGCAAAAAAGCAAACTGCTCTGTATTTATAACCGACTTCTTCAATCGCTGTTTAAACTCGCGGCTCATTAACCTGGGGGCTGCTCCAGCAGGCCAGCCATGCAAAGTTTAAAATGGCAAAAATTTAGGTTGTCTTTTTGAGGTGTTCTGTACTTCATCAAGGCCTTTAACCAGGATTTAAGGGCCCGTTCGCTGCACTAGCTAACCGCAAACAGGTCGCGACGTTGCAAACCCAGTGACGCGCAAATGCTCCGCATTGCCACGGCGGGAGGCAGGCGAATGGGAAGCCCTGGTCTGCCTCGATGGGTGTCAGCGTGAGCCCATCCCGGGGACACTGGAACCATCCCCAGCCACGGATCCATCCTGCTCGGCTCGGCACACCCAGGTCCCATCCCTGCAGCAGGACAGGGATCTGCCTGCAGCTCTTGTGGTACCTTGGTGTGCCCCATGCAGATCCAACCTTTAGCGCTACAAAGCAAGGAAGCACCACCAGGAAGCCAGTGCTGTCATCCTTTGCACTGCATTGTCCTTCTTACAGGGTCTTGGTTTATAAAACCAAGCTCCTTGGAAAGGTGACACGTGCCAAGTGTCTCCCACACCCTCCTGCCTCCCTCATTTCTCCTTCCTCATCCCCAGCCTTTACACCTGGACTGGTGAGCTTGTTCTAATGTTCAACAACYCTTTCAGAGAAGAAATTTTTCCTGATATCCAATCCAGCCCTGATTCCTTGACACACTAGAAAGCAAGAACATCCTCTTCCGACAGAGAAGGAATCAGCTTGTGCTCTCACCTGGCTGCCAGGTCCCRATCCTTGAGCCAGGGCCCAGGAGAAAAGCAGATCTGAGCATCCATGAGTGGATATCAGATGAGCCTCCTTGAGATGAGGCCAAGGAGAAATTGCAAAGAGCAGGATTCACACAGTTGTGCTGGAGCATAAATAGCAGTTCCCACATAATTTTTTAGACAAGCAACTAATGAATACTTCCYTAATAAACAATTAGTTTATAAGGGAGTCTCAAGGACTCTGGTGCAAATCCTGAAATCCTCACCCCAGCAGCACTTCCACTTCGCCCAGCAGGCAGGAGCTTCTGCTTAGAGCTCCCCATTAATTCAGGTCTGGGGCATGGGTCCTGTGGCTGCTATTCACATCTCTCCTCTCTCTCTAACTCCATGCAATCAAACACAGGGCTCTGAAGTCCTTTAATGCTTTTTATGGGCTCATTTCTGCAAGTTACGGAACAATCAGGGTAGAGTGCACAGCATTTTGCAGTTCTGAGGCAAAGATGAGGTTCCCCAAGGAATAAATTTTATTCTGTCCAGAGGCCTAGAACTAGGCTCATTCCACCCCTGAAGTCCCAACCGAGCACTATTTTGGAGACATTAGTRATATTAAGGTCAGGTATTTCTCAGTTTTTAAGGATGAAGTGGCAGAGCATTACAGCACCTTATCATAGACAGAGATGCAACTCTGAGCCTTGCTCAGATGGCAGCCAGGGCCAAATGTCCCCTCTGAAAGCAGGGACCTGATCCTTCACACCCACRCAGTAACTCTGGCCTCGCCCCTCCTTTAGGTGCTTCACCAACACTGCCACCCTGCCCAAAAGGTGCAGGGGCACATCCAGGCTCCAGGTGCAAGCTGTGGAATTTGTACCTCACAGAAAATAAGAGGGGATAAAAACATCCCAGGTCATAAYAGCAAAGCCAAGCGAAAAAGAATGTGGTCCTTGATCCAAATCAAAGCATGGATTGGGAGCATTAGGCAGATTCATAATTGTGGTAGCATCATGCCTCCGTGTATAGAAATGTATAGTTTTACAGCAAGGAGACTCATCTGTTAAGTAACACCTTTAAAAATATTATATATTTTTGAAAATTTCTAAAGCACTGCTGGCAGTTAAACCTGTTTGTGTCATAATCACTCAAAATCTTAAAATCTGAGCTCCTGGAGCCTTTGTATCCGTGAGAGACTCCACTGACCTCTCCCTATTTTCTTTAGAAAATAAACTAACTCTCCTGGATTCAGAAAAGAGCTTGAAAATGAGGTCTGGGGGCTTTAAACCCAAAAGACAAATAAAAAGGAATCATAGCTCATTAGTTTTTAGAGTAAAAAGGGGTWTTTTTCTGTAGATTCATTTTTGGTGAGCACTTAGTATTTTATAGCACGTGAGCTTAGCAATATCAGAAATCATGTTAGAGAAATGTATTTATTACATCTTTGCACAGTCTCATGTGATAATGATACTGCACAACCTGAGAATTATTACAGGAGGATGTTTTTTCAATTAACAGTGTTAAGCATTGCTAGGTGATGTTATAAATATAAATCATCTGTTTTAACTCCCCCTACAACATTCACTTGGCGTTAGATTCTAATTCTGGAGAAACTCTCCATGACTTTATCCTAAGTCACTAAATAAATAATGCAGACACCAAAGAACCTGCCAGAAATTGAGGGAAGAGCCTTCTTCCTATGACTTGTGAATATTTGTGTTCTTAACAAATTGTTAAGAAGCAAATTGCATATTTGAAGATGTGCTGTAAAATAAATATGAAATAAAAAGTGCATTCCTCTTCCTTTCTGACCACGTCTTGAGAAAATTCTCAAAACACGCCCAAATAACATTTTATCTGGAAGTTTCTATAGAGACAAAAYGAGCAAATCTTTGGACAAGGGCTTGGAGTGACAAGACAAGGGGGAATGGCTTCCCGCTGCCAGAGGGCAGGGTTAGATGGGATTTTGGGAAGGAATTRTTCCCTGTGAGGGCGGKGAGGCCCTGGCACAKGTTGCCCAGAGAAGCTGTGACTGCCCCATCCCTGGAATTGTCCCCTGGGATAGTGGAAGGTGTCCCTGCCCATGGCAGGGGGTGGCACTGGATGAGATTTAATGTCCCTTCCAACCCAAACCACTCTGTGATTCCATGATTTAAGGGCATGATCCGAAGCTGACGAAGCTCCACTGGGAGATGCCCCTCTGGTGCCTTTATGAGCTCAAGATCCCAACACCCACCACCACCTTTCTCAGGGGCACATCTCACCCACAAGCGGAGCCTGCGGGAACGTTCATGACTTTATTAAAGCAAGTTTAAATACKAAACAATTGCCTGATGTTCAACAGCAAGCAGGGCACACTGCAGAGCAGCCTCGGCAGCTATTGCTCCACAGAGACCTCGCAACAACTCCAGCTTAAGTCACCTTAAGGACCTTGTGAGGGCACATTCAGCTGTCCTTAGCACCAGCATCTGACCTTTACTCATCACAGCCGCTGTGCACGGGTCAGAATTTCACCCTTTGTCAACAGGCTTTATGCTAGCATTTGCCAACCACACTTTAAAATATTAAAGTGCAATCATGGCTTTCCAGAGCAGGATGAAGGTTGGCTTTTTTTCTCTTCTCACTTAAAAAGGCCTGAAGTCCCAGAAGACACTGTAAATATATGTGGCACTTCGCAGCTCAGATGGCCAGCACAAACATTTCTAAACTGCTCGCCTATCAAAATCGTATTTGGAATTGTGCTTTGTGAGTATGTTCAAAATTTACATTACAAAAGATGCAGTATGACATCGAAAAAGAGTTACTACAACTGTTCTCAAACACTGTAATGTGGAAAAGGGGCCTCCAAGGATTATTTTTATCGCCCTTAGGACTCCTGTTTTGAAGTGCCTCAGCATGACAGCAGAAAGCCCCCAATCAAATATTGAAATCACCATAACAGTATTTTTTAAGGAAAAAAGGACTTCGAGAGACCTCTTTAGAAACTGAGTGCTTCCTCGTAACATTACACATGCTAGCGAAATAATTTTAAAATAAAAAGGTAATCTAAATTTTATATTGCCCTGGATGTAATAAGCTCCTGGTGAGCAGAGTAATATTGCAGTAAAATGTGAAAGTGCAATGCGCTTTTTGATTACATCAGGGCTTTCTATTTGCCACTTTAATCCTTAGAATTCAGCTGTTCCCTGTTCAGTCCTTTTACATCATCCTTAGCCAATCTGTCAAACATTTCAGACAGCCAAACCAATTTTCAGATTGTTCGGGACTTTGCCACGAGCACCGTGTGCTGTTAATAAGATTTTCATTTGGAGTGATGCCATGTCGTCCATGTTTCCCATTGTGTATAAATACTGAGATTTAATGGCTCCAGGTTTTGTTTAATGTTAACATCAACAATAAAAAAAGGGAGGTTCTCAAACGCCAAGCCCCATAGTGAAATGCACTAGTGACAGCTATTTGCAAGGTTAATGTTGTGGAAAACAACATCCATCTTTGAAACAGTTTCATTAGCCCCAYACAGCTGACCTCTCCACATAATGTTGTCAAATGTGACGTGCATCAGATTATTGGGAATATGGAGATCAATAAATATGCAACACCAGCGCTCAGAACGCTCCTGGCACCGCAGCCGTACAAACGCCATCCAACATCCCAAAGAGGAGCTGTCATCTGTCAAATCCACAGGCAAATAGACAGGCTTAAGGGGAAAGCCGTCGGTGAGAGTGAAATACATAAGCAAAGATGAATGTGGGAGTGCAAAGGCAGGGCTCTGACACATTGCACTCCGAAGGAAAGACTCCAGACAAACACTTTAGAGCAAGACTYGCCTTATTTGCTGTGTTAAATGTGAAGCCCCTCCGCCAGGCGCCCGCCACCACATTTGYGTTTTCATGCACCCACTGCTCCCCTCGGCGTTGCTCTTGTCATAAAATCACAGAATTACAGAATTGTTTGGGCTGGAAAAGCCCCCCARGGTCATCGAGTCCAACCATTCCCCCAGCACTGCCAAGGCCACCACTGACCCACATCCCCAAGTGCCACATCCACGCAGCTTTTAAATCCCTCCAGGGATGGGGAYTCCAGCACCGCCATGGGCAGCCTGTTCTAATGCTTGACCACCCTTTCTGTGAAGAAATTTTTCCTAAATTCAGTCTAAACCTCCTCTGGCTCAACTTGAGGCCATTTCATCTTGCCCTGTCCCTTGTGCCCTGGGAGCAGAGCCCAAGACCCACCCAGCTGCACCCTCCTGTCAGGGAGTTGTGGAGAGGGAGAAGGTCCCCCCTGAGCCTCCTTTTCTCCAGGCTGAGCCCCCCCCCAGCTCCCTCAGCCACTCCTGGTGCTCCAGACCCTTCACCATCTTCTTGCCTTGTCCCCACACCGTGCCCCGCCAGGATCACCCCACTCAGTGGGACACATCCCAAAGTGCTGGATGTCTTGCCAGCCCCAGGTCCAGGAGCACACCAGGAACTGTGGTTCCCAGTCCTGGCACACACTCCAGGTCTGCAAATAGCCTCAGAATGAGCTCCCAAGAAAAGGAAAGGCATGTTTGGAAGTAGTAGCTTCCACAGAAGTCACCATGTTGTCATAAYAGAAAAGTAAATAAAGAAAAATTATTATTATTTCCTTTTAATTTTTGAAATAAATTCTATTGACATCAAGTTTGTTCTGGTATTAAACTAGGGCACATCTCAGCAGCAGATAGAGAAATCAATGTATATCACATTATCAGCACACTTTGGCTTTAGGTCCAAAGACCTGAAGATATGGAGCAGTGACAGAATTAAAGAGAGGGTTTAGGAGCAGATTTCAAAAGGGAGGAAGAACAGGCAGTACCTTTCATGACTGAGTTCCCAGTAATTTCAACCCAAAAGGAAAGTGAATGTGCAAAGATCCCTCCTACCTGGACTTTGTAAACATTTATGGACTAAAAATACCCGATTCCCTTTTCTGGATGTATGACATGGTTCTCATTACCCTGTCCTAGATAATTGGGTAGTAATGCTCAGCTCACAGCTTTGGAGGTATTGATGGGGCTGCCACAGTGATGAAATTCTGCAATAAATCAGTGATTGGAATCACTTGCTGGGTGGGAGCTGAAAACTCTCCCAAAACTCRGGGAACGACACACCTGTAAACAGCTCCTCATGCCAAGGTGTATATGTATATTAAAGAGTTACACTGAGGACATGYTGTCCAATTAAAAAGCCAACAGATTGGGTTCCTGGGGGTTTTTTCCTCCTGTGGGTTTTAAAAACACTGCTCATGTTGTGGAAAAAGGAGAACAAACAGAAAGCAGAAAGGTATTTTTGAAGTATACAGTTATAAGGTGCTTGGCTGATAATTTGCAACCTTGGTACACAACATAYCTTTTAGCAAGGCTATTTATTTCTCGGGGAGAATGCTACAGTACTTACGATAAAGGCCTCTGTTGGACCTCTTCATCAATAGCAAACCTTTAAGCACAGCACATTTCATAAATAGGAGTTCCACTAACACAGACTTCAAAAGGATAGAACCTGATAATTCAAAAATAGAGCTATATTAAGTGTTCCAACAGTCCATCCATAAAAGCAGCCTCCAAACGCCTCCTCTGTGCAGCATGACAGTCTATTAGAATAATGGCAGGGGAAAGCATAATTACAAGTAATCATTGGTTGGAAAGGAGCTAGTTGTTTTTGTAGAGTAAAATGCCTGACTGAACCCAGCAGAAAATGCAGTGCTGGTTCTAGCACTGGGGGCAGGCAGCAGCAGAAAATAATCAGAGCACGAATCTGGAGTGATCAGGGTTTATTTTTTTAAACCCTTCCRTATCGCTTAATATTTTCCTGGTGAATTGCACTTAATTTGCTGCCACAGTTTAAGTCCAGTTACAATATTATTGCTGTTGTTTGGGCAGTGACATCCCTCCAGCTGGAGTATCACCTTGGATTTGGAAGATCCATGATTTAATGACTTTCTTCCCATCCATGTGAAGATGTCCCTGCTCATGGCGGAGAGGTTGGACCAGATGACCTTTAGAGGTCCCTTCCAACCCAAACCATTCTGTGATTCTATGATTTTAAGACAAAGCATCTCCACTAGCCATGATTTYTGACCTATGAAAAAGCATCCCTGCAGGCTATAGAGGTGGTTCAGTGACTTGTGTGGGAAAGTTCGGGAGGGATTCACAGTTCTTCCTGCTTTCCCCTTCAATGTAGGACATGGGCMTTTGTCTCCGAGAGCAAAAAAAAGGAGCCTACAGGTAAAAGCAACTTGTGTTTGCAGGTAGCTGAGCTCCAGAAAACCCATCTCTGATTGCCCCTTCTCTCTTCTGAATGCTCTGCCTTCACTGCTACCTCCTTTGTGCTGCTCAGCCTCAGATGTGAACCAGTCACTGTGATCCACCAGGTAATGGATTGGGAGACTTGCTGTTGACTCCAGTAAAAGTAGGRCTCTGGGGTTCATTCCTATAAATCCATCTCTAGGATTATTTATGGTTATTATTGTGAGAGTTGTGTATCTCAATAATCTCTGTGTAGCCGCTCCAACCTGCTCTAGGAGACCACAGCACAGATCACGAGGCCGAGGAACTGAAAAATTCACCCGGCATTGCATTCCTCAGCTTCCTCGCCATTTCAAAAAGCAGCAGTCTCCCTCATCRCAAACGAGGCCGGGAATACACTTGGACCAATTAAGCAATTATAATTACACCACCAAGTGCCAATCACTTTGCTCTTTCTGCCATTCCACGGAAAGGACCAGCAACTCTTTTGTATTCCACGTGTAGAAAGCTCCTCTGCAGACAGGCCTGTACTGCCTTGCTGCTATGATAATGCTTTTAAGGTAAAAACACCTCTTTGTGAGGACAGGCCCATTAGAAATGATCTGCTTAGTCACAGCCAGCGCTCGCTGAAAAGTTTCAATGTTCATTACATTAGCTAGTCTTAAAAACGGAATGCAAACCAATTTTAATCAATATGGAGTAATAAATAAATATTRAGGAACTATACCACTAATGTACAGGTAGGCTAATTAAAGTAACAGCATTTGCTGCACTCACATACCTTAATTTTCCCCACAAAATCCTTATTGAACCACTACTTTTTAAAAAAAATTGCATTTGCAATTAGAAACACTGAAGTTACATTATCGATTTTCTGCTAAAAACCTTTTTAGTAAACAAGCACAAACTACATTCATTAAATGTAAGTGCTTGGAGCTATGGTGTGAAATTCAATTCAGCCATTATCATGAATTACACTGATTATTGCTGTAATTATTTTCTCTTGGATACAACTGCATTTCTGTTCCTTGCTAGTTGTGTTGGACATATAACCATGTTCATTTTATAGCTAATAATACTCAACCGTAGTTTCAGCAATTACTATCACTTATACAAATCATTAAGTTAAGCTATGGGTAGCTAGCAAAATTTAAAAAAAAAAGGTAAGTAAAACATCCTATTTTTTTTTACCTCTAAAATAACTAATGGCATTAGCAACAGAGGAAAATTACTGATGTTAAATGATTTACATTAGAAAAAGCGATCACCTGTGAGACACTTTCAGTGGTATTTTGGTCACGGTGAACCCATAACCCTCCATTCAAATCCCAGGTAAACTATCCTTTTACCACACAGGCCAATAGAATAATCCCTTTTTAAAAGTTTATCTCTTAAGAGAACAAACTTCTTTTGAGGGCCATTTACSCACCGACAGGCCCCAGCCAAAATTAAATATCCCAATAATTTGATCCATTAAAATGATTTATTTCAGAGATGAGCTCAAGCATGGCAACAAAARATTGTTTTACGGTTTGAGATCCTTTCCTGGACCCAGTGACTGCCATAAAGAGACTGTTGCCAACAATGTTTATTGCTCTTTTCAGCCCAAAGAACACTCAAATCACTCAGCATTTTTTTAGGACAAATCCATAAGTGCTGATTTCAAGCGTAGCTTGAATAAGAAGTCCGGTATCAAATGGTATAAAAAAAGAGATGTTCTTGAAAAGGAATTATTTCTGGAAGAGGGAGTGTGAGCAACCACTAACAGAGTGCAAACCAGTAAGAAAAGAGAAGTTGCTCATGATATCATGGCAAAATTTTATTTGGCAGAGAATCTTCTGGTGCCAGCCACTCTGAAGGGACATTAAAGCTCATCTCGTTCCACYCCCTGCCATGGCTACTGCTCCAGGCCCCCTCCAACCTGGCCTTGGACACTTYCAGGGATGGGGCAGCCACAGCTTCTCTGGGCAACCTGTGCCAGGGCCTCACCAMCCTCACAGGGAAGAATTCCTTCACAATATCCCATCTAAATCTACCCACTTTAAATCCATTCCTCTTGTCCTGTCACTCCAGGCGCTTGTCCAAAGTCCCTCTCCAGCTCTCTCGTGGATCCCTTTAGGTACTGGAAGGGGCTATAAGGTCTCCCTGGAGTCTCTTCTTCTCTCAGGTTGTCTTCATAGGAGACATGAGCAGAAACTTTGACCTGGAAATATTTTTAGCACAGGAGGCATTTATGCAACATGTTGGCCATATCAGCATTCGGAAATTTTTTTTAAGGTCCCTTCCAACCCAAATCATTCTGTGATTCTGATGATTCTCTGAAAATCAAATATATGGAGGTCTCTGTAGACAGAGTATTAGAAAAAAAAATGTTTGCCACATTTGCAAAAGTGCAAAAACTTTAAAGATAACACATGCAAATTTTCTGAAGAAGTGAAAATACTACCTCTTCTCCCAAATACAAGAAATCAATTGGAAACCTAGAACAAATTCCAGTGGAAAATTYTAAAACCACTGTGTTCTTACCGGCTGTCCCACTTTATTGCATGTTAAATTAGAAAGCACSGAATAAATAGCCAAGAAATCCTACCTGAGATGCAAGCTTTAAATACACAAAAAGACAATGGATATTCCCASATATCTTCTTCATGTAGGAATCTTTCCTCTGGCTACTTTGAAACCCTGTAACTTAACCTTCAAAGCAGGGCAGATGTGTTGTAGAGGTTCTGCTCAGCTAACCATGAATGCTAATTGCAGGAAGAATGATCTGCGGGGGCCGCGGGGCACGGGCTCAACCAAGGGCACAAAAGTTTCATCGTGCTCCTGCACACAATGGAGCAGGGTGATGCTCTGAGTGTCAGACAGCCTCCCTGAAAGGGGATACCCCCCCAGCCTGAGCAAAACTCTGGAGGGGAAAGAGGAATYCCCTTCTCAAAGCAGCCTTGGGAAGGAAAGGATGAGGGAAGAGGATTTTCACGTGTGTGTGTCCGTACCCTTCCACGCAGCTCTACATTCCCGTGTTGCAGGCAGCACCTTTAGTTTGGCTGCACAAACAATCAGCCCCAGTCCAGCCAAGCATCCTGATGTGAGGGATGAACCACTCCAGCCATTCCTCTCAGTCCATCAAGAGCTCAGCAGTCCCTCTGTCACATCCCGCTGATTCCTCTGTTGTCGGGAAGGTCGAATCCCCGCCACAGGGGTCAGAGCTCTGGCCACAGCCGCAGAATCCACATCTCTAGGCGTTCCTGAAGGAATCTGAGTCACAGGSCAGCATGACTGAAGTACCATCACCGGGCCAAAAAACCCCACCAGAGCTACAACCCCACCACTCACATGTTCCACCATCCCACAGCGGGCTGTGTCCTTGCATTTAGGGCATGCTGCCCTCTATGAGCTGATGATTGGGATACTCAGCTGTAGGGAGGTGGACTTCAGGAAGACAGCATTCATCTTTCCTTCTTCCAAGTGACTGGAATATATTCAGTTCYGCCTTAAGACAAGGAATGAGCTCAATGACCTATTTTCTAGGGCCCCATTAATTTGACAGTGTCAGACAGAAGAGAGTTTTAAGAGGTCTGATGTTCAAGGAGAGAGTTGCTATCACTGTTTCAGAGTCAGGTTCTTCTCCCAAGTCCAGCATTCAAAATCACATTTGAAACACCTGAAATACAGTTTTCTAATGAGTGAAGTGATAACCCTACTGATAGCAACTCTGTGGTGCCTGCCAGCCAATACACAACAGAAATGCTATCAGGAAAAAAAAAGATGTCTCTATTTCTGGATCAGGGGATGTGTAGAGAGAAGCAAAAACAATCAAAGGAACTGTGCCTGGAAATCCAGGCTGTAACTTTCCAAAAGCCACACAAGTGTTCTCTGGACCCTGCTTTCCAGCACAGATTGGGATGGGATTCCCTTTGCCCTGGCTAAACCCTGCTCCCACTGAAAGCAAGAACAACCCAGTGCTGAGTGCTTGTGGAAAGCAGTTGTATTTTTTCCTTCCATTTGGGATGTCTGCAATGGGACTCGGGAGAGGCCAAAGTCAAACTTCCAGGCGCTGAGTAGGAAGTGGAGCAAACCAACACATAAACAAACAAAATACCCTGCTTGTCTAAAACAGTTCTAAAATGGGGCTTGTTCTTCTGCCAAGCTGGGGCTTGGGCAGAGAAACAGAGAGGGTGGGAGAAGCTGGGGAGGAGACTGCGTGTCCCACTCCAGGAAAATCATGGAAGTTGGATGTTTTTGTCATGTTGGGCTCCTGGTGATCGTGTAGGCAGATTAAAGGGCCAAGTCTGGCTGAGACATTTTGTTTTAGAGCTTTCCTTTGAGATAAACAGCAAAGAAGAACATCAGGATGGTGCTGCCCACCTTCAAAAGAACAGAAAACCTAATTWGGGAAAGAAATGTCCTGGGATAAGTCGATTCCCTGACAAAACCTCCAGCTGCCCATGGAGATGATCTGCATSAAGGTCGGCAAGATAATATTGCTAACTTAACCTGCTCGAACACACCTTCACAAAACTTTGCTTTTTATTTGTTATTAAGAAAAATCGCAGCTGAGGTTTTCCCTTGTCCCTTGCAGTACTTGGATCTGTACAATTGAAGTACTTAAAATAACATTTATATGACTGCTAGCAATGGTTGATCAGTCAGTGTGACATGGCACAGATAAAAGCTGCAATTAGGCCTTAACTGTTTACTTAATAGAAAGACCTGTTAGGGACAAGAAGGATTGCCTGTTAGCAGAAGGACAGAACTTTTTCACGTGGCAGATTATCAGTATTCTTTAGACTCACACATAAACAAGGCTGAAATGCAATTACATTTTCCACAAGGACCCAAATGCTTTTAACCTTTTCAAGGTAAAAAGAGTATATAAAAAAAAAAAAAAAAATGTTGAAACTGCTGTTGAATTAGGTCCAGCTAGCTTTTTTTTTTAAGTTTTTGTTTCATTTTAATAATGGTTTAGTCTGTTTCACAGCCTGTGGCCTCTTCAAACCTGTTACTTTTAAAGATATAGCAGATGCTTCCTAAATGGAAAGGAAATTGTAATGATGCAAATCCCTATTCAGATGATTTTCCAAATAGGTTTGAGCACTACAGGCTGTATAGGGCAGGTGGGGTAGTGTTACTGACAACCAGAAAAGGTAAACTTGAATACAAATAGACAAATCAAGCACATGTGTTCGTTTGAAAGTTTGTAGTCAGCTCCTCAATCTCCATCTGAGAAAATAAGCTATTATCAGCCCTGAGTGGCCTTCTCAGCATCAGAAAGCTAGAAATTAACTTAATTGCTGAACTGCACCTAAAATCAGCTGCTTTAAACATTACAATTTGCCTTTTAGTCTCATCAAAATTCCAAATATGTTAAAATTCTAATTTGCAAACGTGCTAAATTAACACTTTGAAACCACAATATTTAACCTGTTGGCTAATCTGATGTCAAGTGAAAACATGTCAAACAATATGGAAATCATATCCTGTACAAAAAGCCACAGCAATTCACTGAAAAATCTTTAGCACGGGGGTGCCATGAGGAATTCTGAAGTTTGGTTTCATTACAAGCCCTAATTGYGTCTTTCCTCATCCTAATAATTAATACGGATTCATCTGGATAAAGTGAATTTTTTTTTTCCTTTAGGTGTTTGTTGAAATTTTCTTTGCTTTAGAAACATAACTTTGCAAATCCTTGCAGTTTTACTCAACTCGTCACCTTTCTGATCTTGTTCTTTCTTCTAATCTCCTCCTAAATGTTTTTCACCTYTTGTTTATAGGGTTCTACGAGACCGAATGCTTCACTATCAAAGTTAGCGAATCCAACAGGAAATTGTCCTCCGGGGGAAATATTTTTGTTTATTTCAAATTTTAATCAGTTTTCATTAAGCATCCTTAAGCAGTAAGCTTAGTGTACAGAGAATTTACAYGTTTAGAAGGGAACTAATAAAGTTTCCAGTTTCATAACTTTTATTGTAGCAGCAGGAAATATGAAAAGAAATTAATCTCAGCTTTTTCGACAAGTTTTGGACTATTCCTTATTACATTGAGGCATTTGAGCAGTGACAAGATAAATTGCTTTTTGAGTAGAACACAACAGAGGACCTCCAGTTCTAAGTACTCCTGATTAGTTCCTAATGTGATGGTGCCATCGAATGAAAGGATCCTTCCTTAGCCTGGAAACCTCCCCAAAAAATTTTTCAGGTGGAAGGGAGTTGCAAAGCCTGGATTCTCCCCTGGACTGACATGATTCATGAGCAGCAGGGCTGGAGAGGCAGCAGCCCTCACCCCCCTACAGGGGAATGCAAAGGGAGAAAATACCCCCATCAGGAAACGTGACACCCAACTAATGGTTACAAATGTGTTTTCGAGGAGAAGGAAAGGGGGAAAGGGCTTTGGAAAAGCTTCTATTCCACWGCACGGGAGAGCTTTTGCCTTTTTAAAGCAGCTTTTTTTCTAAAATCATCTCTAAAACCACCCCTGCTCAAGGCTACATCCAGAAATGCTGGCTGAAATAGCAGAACTCGTTTCTTATGCCAAAACCAACAGCAGCCAAGTAAAACACGGCAAGGATTAAATCAATTTAACACCTTCTAGGATTTCCACCGAGTTTTCCTAGAGAAAAGCACGGTTTTGTTTTCCTGATTGTCAACTTCCACCAGTCTATTTTAAATTTCACCATGTCTTGCCTGTGAATACTCAGTGTTGGGACTGTGGCTGGGCAGACATGAGGCAACAACCCACAGCCACAGAAACAGGGGCTGCATCCTTGGGGAGAGCAAAATTGTGTCTGGGATGGTGCAGAGCTGTCTGTGCTGTCTTTCCTTTTGCCAACCATTAATTCTTTTATTTTTTTATATATATTGTTTATCTGCATATTTAATAACATGCAAATAATACATTCTATAGATATTAATTTGCTGTAGAAGAAACAATTCCCAGCCTTTCATGTTTGCTTCTTTACTGATAACACCTGTGGTTTATATTAATACAAGAATGAACAGTAGGTCAACTATGAAGTTAGCTCCCAACATGGGAATTGTGAAATATTCCCTCCCCAGGTATTTATATTGTCCCTGCAGAGTTAGCTGGAAGGATTTCTCCCAGCGGCTTGTTACTTGCTAAGATATTAAGCAACAAGGAAGCAAATCTTGAGCAGGGACACAGAGAGAGCATCGCCCTGGAGCCCGTGGAGATGGGGCAGTTACAGAAGCTGAGGATCTGAAGCTGGAGCCAACAGCACTAATTGCTCGGTGAAACTGTTCCATCCGTGGGGAATTGCTCCATCCTGAGGACACAGCTCATCCCTCTCCGTGTTCATGCCCTCAGTACAGAGGGGACTTGACTTGGATGCCTTGAGCACAACACGAAGCTCTCGGGGAGGAGAGTTTGGGGAATCCCAGTTGCTACACCCGATAACCCACAGACTGGGGCGTGAGAGAAGGCTTTCCTCCTTTTTTCCCAAGGATCAAACCCACCCCTCGAGGCAGAAGCCCCTGCTTGACCGGGAATGCCCCGTGCAGCCCCGTGCTCCAGGAGGTGCATTCGCAAYGAGATGTAAAGTGACATCCACCTGGATTTAATGCTGCCCGGGAGCCATCGGGATTCTGAGCAGCGCTTGGACACGATCCAAAGGTGATGATTGTGCATTGCAGCCCTTAGAAACGTGTCCCAAGAACACAGCTCTCTCCTGCCCACCAGTAAGTAAAAYACATCCCAGAGGCTTCTTTTGTTATACAGCAATCAGGTTCTCCAAATCCATTTGCTGGCTGCAGCACATCTCATTTCCCAGCTTCTTCCCTTTCCAGGGTGCTCACTGTGTCTGTTCAGCCCTAACAGCTGCACCTCAGTCAAAAATCAGACCTTCTGTGGGCAAGAGAGGCTTCAGAGAGGAGGAGAAGACACAAAAAATACCAAAGACAAAAGACAACCAAGCCTTTTGCTCCTGCCTTAAGTGAACACGACAAATCGGATCCAAGTACAGCTGGTCACGCTTCCCTGTGCTTCTTTCCACAAGTAATGTTTGGATTAAACTAACTTGTATACATCTTATTATTTTCTTCCTTTAGAGCTTCTATCTGGATTTGGGAAAAAAAAGGGGGAAGAGGGGCATTTCTGACATTTTCAACCACCAGGAAGTGGCCATGGCATAGAACAACCGGACTCTGAATTTCTTAGGCTGTAAATATATTCCATAATTAAGTGCATGAGAAGGGAAGCACAGGGTTGTGTGCATCTGTGTGCACGGGCACACATGAACTTTCCTCTTGTCTGAGTTTTAAACTGCTCGAGGAAATCTTCAAAATGGGCAACAGCCACAAGGCAATCAGACAGACTGTCTGCAGCACAACGATTTAATTTGGTCCTGTTGCCCCTTCTGAAAAATGATGTCGACAGAAGATAAGGAGACAGAGAGTTTCAAATTGTTCTATCAGGACCAGTTGCCTGTTAGGAAGCGCATTCGAGGCAATTCCAGATTGCTCCGTTTTTTCCCAGGGCGATTGCCCATCAGAGGACTGCTTGGAGCTGAAGCAAAGCCTAAAATGGCTCACAGAGCAGGGAGAGGTGCTGTGCGTTGGTAAATATTCCTGTGCATATTTCCCTTCCCTTGTTTTGCTGTTCCTTCTGCTTGCTGCTGAAGCTCTTGCTTCTTGAGAACCTGTTTATTAATTGAAAATAACAAGAGCTTTTTCATTTTTATTTTCCAAG
Source organism: Amblyornis subalaris (assembly GCA_018881555.1). Lineage (NCBI taxonomy): Eukaryota > Metazoa > Chordata > Aves > Passeriformes > Ptilonorhynchidae > Amblyornis > Amblyornis subalaris. Next base: position 2,712,236 of record JACAXG010000101.1, on the reverse strand, counting down.
GCAGGCAATTCAAATAATCTCAGAAAATTGTTTCCCTATTCACTTAGGCTATATAGTAATGCGAGGCCAAATCTTGTCATTTACTAATGAGCTCAGATGGATTTAGTAAGGGAAGACCAAGAGACTGATATGGTTCTGGCTCATCCTCTTCAACACCACACATGTGTTTTCCATAGGGAATGCCATCAGCCAGRGACAGGGGCACCTCAGTAGGGGCCACGGGGTTAAGAACATCTCTCTCATAGCTAAATAAAATCATTCTTTTCCAATGCATAACTCATGGTGGCCATTTTCTTGTTTTGATGTTATTTAGACATTCATTTTTTATATTATTTATACATTGTTCACGTCGAAGAAAGTGGACCTGAGATAATCAGTGTGCAATTCTGCATGTACTGGTATATTAGCACACAAAGTGATGGCATTTGGAAGTGCCTGAGCCTGGCACTTAACAAAGGGGTGATCCCAGGCATATTTTGTTGTTGTGAATGGCAAACTTGAGGAATGAGCTCTCAGGCCCAAAGTTTCCTCCCTGATCAGCAGTGTCCCATTCACAAAACAAGAGAAATTGTGGTTCCACACACAGGTTTGCTTTTAAGGACCTCGTGGCAATGGTTGAGTTTCTGGTCAGTGCAGCAACTGAGACAGAGAACAGCTGTTCAAGAAAGACTAAACTACAAGCCATCCCCTCCCTGATTTAGRGCAGCCTCGTGTCCATCTCCCTGCCCAGAGCCGCTCCAGAGCCACTTAACCCACCCACAGGGCTGCGAGTGGGAGTGACATCAGCCCTTGCTCACCACTCCTCACTCCCAGATTTAGGGCAGTGAGCACGAGGCTCTCTTCACCTCCTCATCCCTGAAGTCCTTGAGCAATTCCCTGCTCTGCCAAGAGGCAAAGTGCTGAAGGTTGTTTTATGACTGAGCAGAGAGCGCTCCCAGAATGAGGGAAGTGCAAAGGTGGCTCTCACAGACTCATGGACAAGAACATGATTAGGTCACCAACTCTGCCTTTCTCCAGAAGGCAACGTGGAATTTTACACAGCAAACTCTTCCTTGAGCCTAATAATTTGTGTTTGACAAAGACTTGCAGCAAGAAGCTGAAGCCAGATGCACCCAGGCTGTAAGGGTGAGCCTGGCTGACCACCAGAGCTCATGACTGAAAGATGGGGTGGATTCTCTGACTCTCAGTGCTTCAAACTATGTCTGAACATCTCAAAGACTGGCACTAACCAAACACAATCCGAAACAGGGTGAAGCTCTCCACAGCCTGTACTACACAGGATGCCCTGTTTGACAAGAGAACCTCATTCTGCACCTTTCTCCACAAATAGCAGAATAAGGCTCCCAAAAACCGACGCAATATCACCCAGCCATGACCATAGAGCAGCCCAGGGTCTGATCCTGCAGCTTACCAGGTCAATGGACTCTTCTGCTGTTGAATTCAATCCAGGCAGAAATGACATTAAGATTTTTCCAGTTCAGATGTCAGCTATTAATTTGGATGATGGTTATTTGATTCCATGGAAAGTCAGTGGAATCAAGTTAAAAAGACAGAGATATATTCATATATCCTTAAACTGGGAGACACCGCAACTCACTGATAACCTAAATTAGATTGAGCTCGTGCTATCTCTAATTAGGATCTTTCACTATGAACAGGGAAAGAGGACAAAGTGGATTAGCAAAGGAAACAGTACATACATTGCCTCAAAACAATAACCAGAAATGTTGACTTCCATCTCAGGATGTCACGCATGAAAACAAAACGTTTCCAAAAGTATTTCACTAAGAAAAAAAGCTGAAACTGTTCAGAATTAGAGAGGCTTACTGGAAATGTTGGTGACATTTATTAACTAATTAGCTAAATGACCTTTGCGTCATTTTTATACACAGTTTTCTTTCATAAATATTTCATGAATTACATGTAATTATTAGTAACATCAACTTTAGTGAATTAATTACTGCCAATTCCTATTAATAAAATGCATCTTGTAATAAATAATGTTAGTTTATTACGGAGTATTGGTCTCGGAGGTATTCACATCTGTCAGTTGCCTTCTACTTCAGGCTAAAAGAAAGGTAATCAAATAACTGTAATTATTGTACTAAATATATCACCGTTTGTTCAAAATGTCAATGGGAATGGATAAAGGCATTTGTAACAATCTGAACTATGTGCAGCGGTGTAAGTGCATGTGACAGAGCCCCATTTCCATCAGGACACGGGCCCGTGTCTGGGGCTGACAGACAGAAACGTCAACAAATGGTTACTCCTCTGATTTACTCACAGGGGCTCTGCCTGCAGGCCATTGGCTTAGAGATACTAATGAAGTCACAGGGAATTTAATCTGATGGCTGCTAATTAGCCCCTGCGAAAGGACTGTTGGAGTTGGGCCAGTCCCGGCAGGCAGGTTTCTGTGCGCTGACCGATGCTCCCACGACCGGCAGCGTCCGAGGCTGCTGGACACGTCCCACAGCAGAGCAAAACCCAGCCGTGTCCACCTCCCTGCTCCTCACAGACAGCCCAGCCCGGGCTGAAAGGCTCGCCTGGAGCAGGGCTGCTGCTTCCCCTCGCTGTCCTGGAGGGTGGACCCTTCTCCTGGGGGCTGGACCCTTCTCCTGGGGAGTGGATCCTTCTCCAAACAGCTGCTCCCGGTSTCACATCTGGCGGGCACAAAGAGCAGCCACCCTGGCAGTCTGCTCAGCTCCACCTCGAGCCACGCGGCACCAGCTGGGAGTTTGAGCCTATTGATCACCATTTCCACTCAGGAAAAGGGAATAATCCTCCACTATTAYACTGCCCAAACCTGCTGGATGGATGTATCTGAATGCCAGTATATTGGCAAGCAAGAGCAGCTTAACGTGGTGACATCAGCCAACCCTTGAGCCCTGGAATAAACCACAAATTATCATGACTTTTCAGAGTTTTATACTGGAGCTTCACGATATTGTATTATTATGGCACAAAGTGTACAGTCTGAGCAACTGGAATAGACTGGGTTTCCTATTCTGCACTCCCACCCACTTTTACTTTTTTCCTTCATCACATACAGAAATTCCTAGAGCAAAATAAATAGGTAGACTAAGAGATGAAAATGGAAAATCCAAACACTGGGGAAGAACAGTACTTGAAAAATAGCAAATTAGGTGCTGATAAGGTCAGACTCCTGTATCAGTCTTAACTTACCTTCACTCCTCTTCTGCTTCCCAAGTGCATCCCAGGGCCTGATAATATAAGCCTAATAATTTTTCCTCATTTAAATATGGGAGTGAACCAGTTGTGGAGCTGATCATTGTCTCCTGCACCACACCTGCTGCCTCAGAACAGCCCTGCACCCCAACAGTTGTGGCAGCATCTTGGAAAGGAGCTGGAATTCCTTTAGCAGAGCTCAGGGCTGAACGTGGGTCAGCACAGCTGAGCCAGGCACTCTCTCCACTAGAAGCTTTTTGTTGTTCTTGTTTTAAGAGAAAATTGCATATATTAGGCAGGCTTTGAAGTTCCTACCAGACTGAGGCAGCTGGAAGACATGAGCAGAACATTATTGTTGATTTTAAAGATGAGGGATATGCTGACCTGCTCAGGGCTATCCAGGAGCTTTGGCTTTCAGAAACTTAGAGACACTTAATGAGAGAGGATTTCTGCAGCTTTCTTGATAACGGGACCACAGATCTCCACCAGGACTTCCCAACTTTTGTTGTTGCAAAAGCATTTAATTTGAACATCCTGCTTTCCTATAATATTGAGGAGAAGGTTTTGCCCCAAGCTGACACCCATAAAGCAGCAGGTTCCCCCTTTTTAGCAGGTCTGAGTATTTGCTTTGAGTTGCAGCAGGCTGGAGGTAACCAGCCCTGGCCAGAGAGTTTTAAATCATGGAACACAAATGTACCAAACTTGTTCCTTTTAGCTGCCAACCTCACCAGGGCATTATCTTAATGCTCAAATTTCATTCATTCCCTGTTCTTTGATGTAGTCTTCCTCTAGATTTATACACTGAGTTGCAGACAGGAAAATGAGATTTTACCACTGCATGGCAAGGAATTTTTTCAGGAGCTCCTTTAATTTCCTCGCACATTGTAGGATAGCACACTGCAAAATTGAGAGGCACATTTCTGAAAGTTTGAGGGAAAGAACCAGGAAGAAAATGGAGAAAATCTAGCTTAACGACTCTTTCAATTTTGAAAATTGCAATTTGACAGCAATCCTGTGGGCTGGGAAATAAACGTTCATGCCTTTGCCTCTATAGTCATTTGATTGATGTCAAATTGCTTAAGATGAAATAAAGAGTGAGATGCAGTCATATTTTTCCAGCTTCTTTCTATAGAATTGGGGTCACAGTATTTGGGATCAAAAAGTTATTTATGACATTTATTTTCTACCGCTGATTGCACTTTAGCCTCTCAAAATCTTGGTTTTATCATGAAGATGTGCCTTTATATTTAGAACTTTGCAGCACTGTGGTTTCTCWGACAGGAAAAGTGCTTTGCTGATACAGGAGCCCACCAGTTCCAAGGCTTAATCCTTTGATCACTACGGAATGGGATGCTGACCCTACAAAACCCTGGAATTAACRTATTTTAAAGCATGTAAATAGTCTCACCAGCTTCAAAGGGTATGAATGCAATATACTCACATATAGGAATATAAAGGTTCTTCCGTGGCCTTCTCTTCCAAACGTGCCATTGCCAAGATGAGCAGGGCAAGTCTTCCCAACTGGCTGCAGAAATGTCTCTTCCCAAGAGGGGAAACAAGAAAATCACACAAGACTTTGATAACAAACATCACCTTCCTTTCTCCCGTTCCCTCTCCAGCCACTCCTGCTGGACCAGGCTTTCCCCCCTAGCACTGGATTTTGATTTTAATTTATTTCCTCCTGCAAGGTGAGGGCACAGAGTAGATGTATTTTGCACAAACAGCTGTTATTCAACAATATTGGAAATAGTAGAGTCTTGTGCCTTCCTCATTTACACCAAAAACCTGGCTTTTACAGAGCTGAAGGTAGGGGAGATAAATCCATCCCTGCATTTCCTATAARAATTAGACAATCAAATGGCTTTTAAAAATGGCAATCCAACTCCTAATGCAGAGATCAGCCTTATACAATTTGACTCCCAGATGGTATTCCATTCATCATTTTTACAGTATTTTGAATTTTAAAACAAAACAGACCAAAAAAAAGCAGACAAGAATCACCTCATCAGAATAACGGGAAGGAAATGACACTGACAAAACTAAGAGTAATTAAAATCACTGTTGATTTCATTTTTACTGAAGTTAAATGCTGCATTAATGTTGTTAGCTTTATGTATCCTACAGCTTTTCATTCATTCCAATGCCCTAAATGTTATACTGTGCAAGAAATTTGAGAAAGAACAGTCATCCAGAACTGAAAACAAAGAGCCCCCCAGCATTTAATATTACAACGTGCACAAAAATAAATTTAATTAGTCACCAAGGAGGGRGAAGTGTTACTAAAACTTTATAAAGATAATTACCTGATATAAAAAGCAACTAACAAGGCCATTCTGTATTGGATATTATCCAGGAAAAAAAATTAAACCTATGTTGCTGCTTCAATACCATCTAATACTAGGAATTGGCAGAAAAACATCTATTCTATGAATAATAGCTCAACAGTCCCAAAGGACATCAATACATGAATAAGGAAAAAAAAAAATCTCAAGCCTTTCCAAAATGGTGCTAATGCTCCACTGAAACTTAATTTTATAATTTACTGGCAGTCAAGATGGCAGGAAATAAAATAATTTGCTATATATTCTGCACAACAAACCCCCTGCTTTTCCTGGGAAGGGTAATTATCCCTAAAAAAAAAAAAAAAAAAAGAAAAAATACGACATCTCATATTAAGCTAAAGTCTCATCAAGAAGAGAAAGAGTGCCTCATTACATGTAATTACCAGGGAATTAGAAACATCATTTAACTAAATGAGCGAATAATGCTCAGGATATTGAAGAAACTTGCCTGCACTTCTGCAGAGCACTCTAAGTCCCATTACAAAAATTGCACCTCTTTAATGGAATAATTTTAGGCCTTGTCTGCCTTGCTTTAAAAATAAAGAGCCTCAGAGAGGCAGAAAGAGGCTGAAACTACCATAAACAACTGTTGAAAAGAGCTGCAGAGTAGGAGTAGTCTCTACTGGATACCATGATTTAAAATGACTCATAATCTAACATAATCATGAAAATTAAACCTAAGGACTTGGTGGGAGGATGGGAGAGAGGGAGGGAAACGAATTACCCTTTTTAATTGTACTTACTCTAGACTACAATGTATTTATAATTATACATTCTAGATAACGGGTGAAAGATTTTAGGTTAAAGGTAAATCTTATAGAAAGGGATGAAAGGCTGCTGCATTAGGAGCTAAAAAAAAAATTAAGCAGACCTGCTGTAGATACTTGCTGTCCTGCAATGCAATTTTTTTCTAATAGGAAAGAGTTACTGGGGGAATTAATAATGGCCATGATAATGCATTGCATGCAAATGACATAAACCACGGCCTCTATTTTAGGAATTTAAAAYCTTAAATAAATATTTCGCTGTCTGTAAAGGTGATTCTGATGCTGTAGCAGCGAATAAAATCTGGAAAACCTTATTTACCACCATTTTGATGCAGAGGCTGATCCCGTGCCAAGAGAAACAAGGTTTTCCTCACTGAGTTTAGCCAGAGGAATTGTCTCTCGGCCTTATAGCAAGGCAGTAAATTGAAATTAAATTCAACTCCCTCGAGTTGAAAAGGTTTTGCTCAGGGTTGGAATGCTGGTTCCGCACCACTCCGTGAGGAACTAAATAGCTGAAGTGATGTTACAACAAAGTCCCACCTAAATGTCTTCAAGTTGAAGCACAGGAAAAGCATCACTTTATTTTTTTCTCTCTTTTTTTAATAAAACATCCTTAGAGAAATGAAAAATGCGGAGAAATAAAACAAGAAACAAGGGGATACATGTAATACATCATCTGAAACATGTGTGCTTCCTCTATTAACATTTCCATCCTTCATTTCCTTCTCTCCACACAAACAAAATCCCTCACTATAGAGATTCCAGGCAAACAAGGGTTGTTTTTTTTTCCTTTACAGTAACCAGTTCCACAGCAGAGCGAGCTGTTAGCAAAACAAATACTGAAATAAGAGGAAGAAAAGGGCACTAGAGCCCCAAAGTGTTGAATCTGGACATCTCCACCGGGTAAAGCAGGATAGCAGAAAATTGATGATTTTTGCTGCTTTTGAGATCATAAACATTTCAGACTGTTCACATAGGCTTGGTTTGCAATCAGAACTGCAAAAAACCCTGTTTGTTTGGGGATTTTTTGTTCTAGTTTGGGATTTTGATGGTGATTTAGAAGATACTCCAGAAAATGGCTTGTACAAAGGTGATGGTTTTATTCAACRTCTTGACGTGTCTGCCGCTTAGAAGTCGTATTTGAATTATTTCTGATCACAGGAGTAGAAGATGAAATGTTCAATATTTAAACAAAAATTACCAGTGAGGAGGGGAGGGAGGGTAAACAGAATTATCTGGAAACYGGTGAAATTTCCAGAACACGAAAAAAATAAGCACAAGAGGAGGGACAAATTTGGTTAATAAGCAGCACCGAGGTCATTTGATGCCAAAACAAAAGCAGGAGTGGGACCCTGTGCCCGTGGGATGATGCAGCTTGTAGGAAAATCCTGGATGCTGGAAGAGGAACAAGCATCCCTGCAAGCTGCAGCAGGTGAGTCCTGGCATTGCCAACGGCTCCACAATCTCAGCTAACGTTGATGGAAAATCCAGGGGTTTATCCCGTACTTGGACACTCCAAACAACTGCCCAAAGAGGTTCAATCCTGCACAAGGCTGATCAGGATATCGTGTATCATGGATGCTTCAGCTAAAGGATTGTTCTGACCAGGTAATTGAAGAAGGGTCTTGGAGGGTCTTTAACCTTAATTGATTTTTTTATTCCAGTTCCCTACGGAAATGAGATTGGTGCAGTGAAATTGTCTCTGTGTGTCTGCCTGTCCCCTTCCCCTCTCATCCCCCTAATAACTTGGGAACTGAGAGACCAATTACAACTGGGCTTGACAGAGGAAGGAGGGCTCCAAGCTATCAAGTTCCTGCATCCCTCATGAAAGCAGGCAGCCAAGCAGAGGAGACAGCCTTTAATAACGTGCCCAGGAAGTCTACCTGGGAAAAGTTATTGTGGGAGAGTTTAAGTGAAAACTTGATTTCTCAAGAAAGARCAACCAAAAGACCCAACTATGTAGAAAATTCTGCAACTCATTGAGTTACTTGTTCCTTATGTAGMTAAATTGAGTTTTTTAAGGACAATCTCAAGATCAATACAAGAAAGACAACACAAGTGGAGATCAGGAAAGAAATATGATTTTATTTGCATTTGCCTCCATACTGATTTCCACCCCCATCAAAAAATAACATCATTCCAAATATTKCCATCCCCACCCCATCCTTACAAATCTCACTTCTAACCCCATTATCTGCCTAATTAAATTTAGGGTGTATCAAACYGTTAGGGCCATCTTTCGGGAGACTGCACGCTTTAATCACAATTACATGCTGCATATTTCATGATATATATCTTTTGCGTATAATTAGGAATAAAAAATGTAATCCCAAAAAGATGGTTAATAATTTAAATCCTGAGGATTTGATTAAAAGCATCTGAGGGTTGCAGATGACAAGGAAAGAACAGTGGCTCCATTATAACCAAGGGAAAGAATCAAGGATTTAAGCACTTTTATTTTTCACATCAAGCACTGTGATCTTAAAAACAAATAAAGAGGAACAGAGAAATATTTTGGCCCTGATATAYTCCTGCCATTTAATCTATAGTATAAGGCTGAGGGTTTTGTAGATGTTCCATTTGAAAAGTTTATCTACAAATAYTTCTTAAAATGTTGCCTTCCAAAATCTCATTAGCAGAAATTGAATGTCCTCTGCTGGAAACAGGGCACTCATCTCACTGCTCAGGCAGCATCACCTTCCACAGCCCACGTGTCTGCAGGCCTCTGCAGAAAGCCTTCACGTGAAGAATCAAACAATCTCGACATTAAAAATACAGGAGGAAGAGAAACAGCCAAAGTCATGTTCTCCAAACATGTCATTTACAAATTCAGGAGGTATTTGTATTTATTACAGTCTGTGTCACCAGCTGACATCTTTAAATGACACAGAGGATAGCAGGGATTATCACCAGCAAGTGAAAAATTGAAAACAGGGACTAGATATATTGAAGCAAACTGGGACTGGGAACAGGGAGGTCATTCCCTATGTGTTTGCTTCCAGGGAAAACATACCTGCAGCTTCTCCACAGCTTTGGAGCAGGGATGAGCATCCTACAACCCACATATGTGCACATGCAGCACTGCAGCTCCCCAGCAGAACATGAAATGTCTGTGTGGGACAAGAAAACTGAYTCATCCATAAGAGGCATCAGAAACCAAGGGTGTGAGACATGGTAAATTACATATATATATATTTTTGAATTTTTTTTCTTGATGTCTCCACTCTTCTGTCTGCTGCACAGGCTACAGCTGTACCATTTCTTGGTTTKAGCTTTACAAAACAAATTCTCTACTTAATACTTCTTGATGGTCTTTGATTTGCAGGGCCTGAATTATAATCTTTTTCTGCCTAGATAATACTATGTAGAAGCACGACGGCACATTTTATTATTGTTTCTAAAACCACAGCCTCTAAAAATGCTTGTATTTTCTACYTTCTTCCTGTCACATCTCTTCCCTCACTAAAGCAGTGAGGAAAGGCAATCTTTGCTTCTACTGGAATCTCTCTTGCCACGTAGCACTACTAAGTATCAATGTGTATACTGGATCATTGTATAAGAAGAAATTGCATTTAAAAAGATACACTTAACCTTTTTTACCAATTTGGTCTCATTTACCTTTTACACGGAAGCACTGGCTGTTGGATTGACCGAAAAATTACATCACAGGACTAAAAAAGATTAACTGAAATAACTCCCCACYGTAAGTCTACAGCAGAGGCAAAAAATTAAACCAATTACGTGCACTAGGAATCAAGRCATCTGTTCAAGTCCTGCCTTTGCTCTGTGACAAGGAAATTCACTTCCTTATTCTGTGCCTTTGTTGACATCTGTGGAATGAGAATATTTCTTCTCTCGCCACCTTTGTCTGCCTTATCTATTTCGGGAACAAATTCCCAGGCCAGAATCACCTCTGACAATGCCCCCGTGCAGAGCTGAGAATGAGGCAATCGCTGCCTTTGTCGCGTTGTTGTGGCTGCGGAGCAGAGGCGCTTTGCGGCAAACACAAGCAGGGAAAAGCAACCCTTGCTTAGTTTAATTATCAGGAAATCTTCGGCAGAAGTGAAGTRATCGTTGCTTTCTTTCTGCTTGCGGCTACCTTGCTCTGTTTTTCCCACGAGAGAATATAGAGGGGTGCTGCAAGTGGGGAATAGGTTAAAACATACAATCACAGCTATGTTGAGTTGTTTAGTGCTGCTGATGGTGAAGCTGGATGCAAGCTTAAAGTTATTGCAAGACTGATGTAAATGAAGTATTTATATAGCAAATAAAAGTCACCTACTTTTGATTAACCTTCATTCAGAAATTAACCCTAATTCAGAATTGACCCAAGTTCAGAAATGCCTACAAAATGAATACATATATTGATTTCAAGTGTGATCAGAGAATCACAGAMTGGTTTTAGGCTGGAAGGGGTTTTAAAGGTCATCTAATTCCACCCCCTGCCATGGGCAGGGACACCTTCCACTATCCCAGGTTGCTCCAAGCCCTGTCCAACCTGGCCTGGAACACTTCCAGGGATGGGGCAGCCACAGCTTCTCTGGGCAATCTGTGCCAGGGCCTCACCACCCTCCCCTCTCAGGAAAGAATTTCTTCCCAATATCCCATCTAACCCTGCCCTCTGGCAATTTAAAGCAAATCCCCCTCGTCCTGTCACTCCATGTCCTTGTCCAAAGTCCCTCTCCAGCCTTCCTGTCAGCCCCCCTTAGTTACTGCAAGGTGCCATAAGAGCTGCAGAGCTTTCCCCAGGTGCTGCTCCCCAGCTCCTGCCGGCTCTGGGAGACCACATCCCACAGACAGGGGAAGCTGGAGGGAACAACCACAAGCACAATCAGTACTGCCTTATCTTTCCTGCCCAAAGACGGAATCAGTCAAAAGCCCACCACTCCCGGCAGGCACTGGTATATCCTGTGCTTGAGAAATTCCACAGATGAAGATGCTGCAGCTTCCCCAKGCCATTTATTCCTGGACTTCACCATCCTTACACTCAGAAAGTTTTTCCTAATGTCTACACTAATCTCTGCTGCAATTTCAGCTCATTATGCCTCGTCCCAGTGGACATGGAGAACAGTTTATTCCCTTCCACTTTGCAGGTAATCACGGGAGGCTCTGAAGACCTATTTACCTCCCCCATGTTGCTATCACACACATTCATATGTGCTTTTCATGCTATAGGAAAATGTCTGATGCAGTGAAAAACTGTACATACAGCCCTGGGAAAACAGACATTTCACAGAGAGTGCCTTTAGCATACCAGTTATAAGAATATCTGGGCGAGTCCTGTATTTGATTCTTCATTTCTAAATTCTAGGTGTCTAAAAGCATTTGAAACAAAGAATCCTGACACTTTTCAGAGCCAATGTCACACTGCTGGAGGAGCACAAGTTGTATCTGTTGCATATTGACTAAGAAATTACTGCCTTTGTGGTTATGATTATACTGAACAACATSAGAGCAGCTAATGGTGTAATCACCAGAGCAGATGTCTGCTAGCCCAAAGAAATGATGGCTTCTGCTCCACTCCACGGATGGGGCACGTGTCATTTAGGCCAAATTTGCCAGATAGTAGAAATACCCAGTTTTTGGGCACCCATCTTACCACATGCACCAGTGGATTTACTGCTGAACTTGGGACTGGTGAGGATGTGACTCCAACTACAGGAAATCTGTCATTTTCAAGGCAGTAAAAATTACTGGGCACCTACAAAAGTGTGAGGCAGTTAAGGAAGATGGAGCTGGCAATACCTACACAGCTTTGTAAAGTCATTCTCAACGGCATCACTTCAGGGTTTACTGGGGGCTCAGAGCTCAGCTTGGAGCTCAGAGCAGGGACTGCTTTTGCTTGGGAAAACAGCCACCTAAAGAACACATTTTTTAACATATATTTATTATAATTGCAGCAGCACCAGCACGAAGCATCCCATCCGAGCTGCAGCAGAGCTCCAGACCTGCATGCAGTAAGCACACACTGATTATCCTGAAGCACCAGCCAACAGAAAGAAGTACTTACCAGCTTGCTTTTGTGACATTCAGGGCACAGATGCCACTTGGCTTCTAATACCAGTGTTATGAGGCTCTTGTGAGAGACAACCCTGGATATTCACTCCTGCCAGCAGTCAGTGGTGATTGATGACTCTATTACAATGATGGCTGTGGCTCCATGTTTTCTCCACGGCCCTCAACACCAGCCAAAAAGCAGAGGCTTAAGGAGCTTTTTTAGATCTCAAGTCCTCTATCAAGAGTCAGTATATCCTTTGTTCAGCTGCTTGTTACAGAAGTCAGAAAAGGCTTGTTTCGTGATTTCTCCAGCTCATGAACCTCTGCCTTGACCTGCATTTCTAGGAGAGTGCTAATAAAAGGGAGATTAATCGTGTAAAAGAAAGATCTGTATGTCAACTGCACATTGTGATATTTGTACCCAACACATGGACACAGCTGTAGCCCYGACCAACTCTCATTTTCTCCACTGGTTGTCTCACTGTTTTCTACAGACTCTTGTTTGCTTCAAGCATTTACATAAATGACTGACACACCACAAGGAATTCTCCTATGGTTTCTAAGCCAAAACAGAACTAAGAAGTCAAAATCATTCCCTCCTACATATCCTGGGCTTTGTTCACTGAAACATGCAGATCTCAGCACATTAACAGGTTTTTTACCCAATACTTACCAGTGAAAAGTTGCACAGGTGGCATCATTTCCAAGTTATGTTTCCTTTATTAACCRAAGTATTTGAAATTCCCCTAATTCTCTAGGGGAAGTTTTCCCTTACGCTCTCTAAGCTCTTATTTCACTTTGTTCCCCACAGCTCTACACCTGTGAGTCCCCACTCTATCCTCTCTCCATTTCCCATGTTCCTTTCTCCRCATCATCACCTTTTCCTTAGTCCCAGCCTAATTCTGCCTTCACACATTTTTTATTTGGACACATCTTCACTTCAGGTCTCATTTTTCTACAAGCTTATTATTGCTTTGCTGGTCACTCTCACAGAAACGTTTAGCTCCCATCATCGGGCCCCAGGCCCTCTTTATCAAAGCACTCCTCAAAAAATAATAAAAACCCCAAACACCAAGGTGTCAAACCTTCCCAAGCTGGCATCAAAAATTCAACCTCAGCCCAACATCAGCCATGTAACCCTCAATGCAAAAAAAAGCCAATTAAAACTGCAATAGGCTGGATGACACTGTGGTGAGGGCATTATTCATATTTAACTCAGGAAGATCTTTATCTTTCCCAAACCTATCAAAACCAGTTTTTATTATCCAAGAAACCACATCTAGCTCATGACAAAGTATCCCATTTACCATGTCTACCTGTAACAGCTCAAGTTTGTCAGATTTCTGCACACACAGAGCTGTTTCCTCTCCATCACCACCTTCTCTGGAATGATCTGTTACCATTCCTGTTGTCAGCAAGCTTATTTTCCTACAGGTAATAAAGTGCTCCCACTGGCTACACAAGCACTGATAGAAGAGAAGAAGTTGGAAGTAAAGCATGAATCCAATCACCAATCCAAAACACCCACACCTCAATCATCCTGGACAAGCCTCTGTTTTTTGCTGTCCCTCCTCATTATCCACTACAAAATGAATATTAAAGTGTTAAATACTTCTCAAACACTTGATACGAGTTACCAGGAGAGCAGCCTGAGTCTGCTCTAAGAGTTGGGTGAGACAGCTTTTAGTGGTAATACTCATCAGAAAACATTTCTTGTTATTTCCCAGTTCATCTCATTGGAAAAAGATAAAAGGTTCAGAAATTTTCCATCAGGAAGATCTAGAACTCAAGAACTCCTGCAATTGAAGGGTTTGGTCTCGACATTTGTTTCACAATCAGTAAAGGCTGCTACACAAAGTCTTTGTTTTAAAAAAAACTATGGATATTTATTGAACAAATAGGAAAGCAGTGAAAGATTTCAGAATCAGATACTACAAAATGTGTAAGTTTTTATAAAGGTTACCTACAGGACTGAATTAATTCAGCTCCAGACAGAAGATAAAGAAAACAGTATCACTAACATTATATGCAGGCAGGTAATGACAGATTAAGACAAACTACAATAAACAAATATTTCTTAGTTAAAAACAACATGAGTACAGAGATTGTTCTTCTCACTTCTGTTGTTTTAGTGGGGCCTTGCTAGGAGCAGGTGACCATCTCTTGTAGAGAAGAAGTATCTCCAGTAGTCTAAGTAGACCTGGAATAAATGAACTCTATTTTAGCAAGAATATTTAGGGGAATCATAAGCAGGTAGAACATTCAACATCCCATAAAAGCAGAAACTTGTAGAAAGCCAGCTTTCACTTGTATCAAGGCACAGAAAATAATAATTTAGTGATGAAAAAGCTGATCTTGCCAAGTCTTCTTTATGTACCATGGCACCATCTTGATGCACTAAGAATGCATTGTGCAGAAACACTGACTCAAATTAATATGCAAAAAAGATCACTACGAAACTATCATTAGTCTTCTGTCCTAAGTAACTTATTTTTAGCATAAACCAGAGATGACTCACACTACTGCAACACTAAAACATACCCATCATTCTTAGTGCCCTAAGGTTGGCACAAGCAACTTGTAAATGTCAGAAAAGCATATAAACCTCGTTAATGTTTTCAGAAATTCATTTAAAGATAGAAACAGGTCCAAAAAGATGCCTGTCTAAATGCATTGCAATTACGTTACAATTATTTTCCAAATGCACAGATATGCTCTGTCTTTTCTCAGCTCATTACTGACTCAAACAATTTGCCCTTCTGGGATCAATTGTTTGCTAATAAATAATTGTTTGCAGTCACAAAATGATATTAAGGAGTATTCTTATTAGTTTTCCTTCTACAGCCTAATAAGATTCAAAACTAGCTGATTCCCAAGAGTCTAACCTTAACCTTGCTGTGTTTAACAGCCCAGGAAATGATGAACCATCTGTTTCAGAAAATAATGGAGGGCCAAGAGGAAATATTGTTTAATTGTAGATTAACCTCCTTGGACRGCAGAATGAGGCATCTACAGAATTAGCAACCCTAACTAGCAATGAAAAAAAACCTGAAAGCAGCTCTTACTTTTAGAAAACCAGTAGCAGAAAATATTCTTTTACCAACTTTAAAAAACAGAACAAAAACAAAACAACTCATAGATGTATGTAACGTGTACAACCTGATTTTAAAAATCAATTTGAATTATCATATTTGGGTTTTTTGCACTTGAGGAACTCACAGAACTACATACTAAAATAGTTCTGGCTTTATTTTTCTATGAAYATCAAAATTATTTTAAGTGAGAGATATAGAAGTTAAAGAATAATAAATGGCTGCTCCAAAGCAATAGACAAATCATGTAAGGGAGTGCAGGGGAAGGTCTTTAAACTCCAGAACTTTGATCATTTATGTGTCTGTTTTCATAGCCACTTCTAATAACAGAGACAACCTGATAAGGTGTAAGACAGATTGAGTACTAGAAGAGAAAAAAAACTAGCAGTGATAAAGCACAGGAATTTGAAAATAAAGCCAACTGCTCCTGTGCTAACATCATTAAGAGCAGCACAATTCTGCACTGGGATGGCAATTTTTCTATGTAACATTCATGCCAAAGCGAGTTTAGCAGGAATTTTTACCTCCATCAATCAGTTTGCCTCGTTTTGACAGCAACAATGACAGAGAAGTGTGATATYAGAAGGCAGCAGCAAACACCAGCACACAGGAACTGAGACAGCCTTTCCTTGATTTTACACAACCTTCCCAGAACAGTGTCTAAATTCACTGCTCACTGTGACAGCTGGCTGCACACTCAGTGTGAGAGATTTCATTCATTCCAAGTTTTAAATATCCAAACACGGTAACATTTACTCAAATAAATTATTCCTGAATTCTTCACTTAATTCTTGAAGCAATGAGCTCRCAATAACTCTACAGCTTCATATAATAGCACCTATTGAAAGAGGATAAGAGTTTGACATTCTTCTCCCACTAAACAAGCAGGCACAATTTTATCCATCGGACGTCTATCAACCCATGGATATTGAAAGCTTGGGCTGAGGAGATAACATCAAACCCAGCCCTACTGTCAAGCTGCACTATCTCCTGCCATCAATAATGCTATTCATGAATTTAGGAAAATTAATAAATCTCGGGGTGGCTGCTCAGGGAGCCTCGGGTGAAGCACACACTCACTTGGGCTTTGTTTCTGCGTCTGTCACTTGGCGGATGTAGATGCCATCCTCGGGGTGCTCGATGTCATCCATTTCGTACATGTAGGAAGAAGCTATTGCCAGGGTGGTTCCATCGTTGCTGAAGGCCAGGGATGCAATGCTGGTGGGATACCGATGGAACTGGCACAGCCTCTTCTTGTTGAACGGATCCCAGATATTCACAAATCCGTCGGAACCGCCTGAAAAGCGGTTTTTAAAAAAAAAAAAAAAAGTTTGTAAGTTGTAATTAAGGAAAAAAAAGAAAGACTGAAGAAATGCAGCACAGGAAAAAAAGAGGGAAAAGAGAAAACTACTCATAATTACTTTGTCAGTAAAAACACAGGGTTGATTCATTCAGTAAAGAGCACAATGAGCATCTCCCAAAATCCCTGTTAAAGCAGTTAACTGGAGAAAAGACTGCAATACAATTGTATCTCTAAATTCTAAGTGGTAAGGCAGAAAAGAACTTTCTAAGAGAGATTCCCATTGCATCATACTTTTAAGCTGACAGTGAGACTTGTGATTACCTCTGCAGGTCTAAACACAAGCTTATGTTTGGGGGAAAAAACATTAAGAATTATCACTACATCAAATAATTTTAAAACCCCTGCTCACGCGTTTTAAATGCTTAAAAACTCAGCACATAAATAAAGGCTGATCTGTTTATATCAAAACTAAAGGAACTGATGCAAGTGTTACAAAGAATTGAGCATCTACCTGTAGCAAACGTGTTGTGGACATTATGGAAAGAAATGGCATTAACTGGATAAATCTGCTCAATGTTATTTTCCTTCAAACGGTGACATTTGAATGCATATTTCTTCTTCTGGATTTCTGGGCTTGGATCCAAATATTCCACGGCAACACGACCTTCAATAGAACTTAAAACATAACCCTAACAAAAAAAAAATGGAGATACACATTTTAAAGTTTACAACTGGAGAAAAGACTGCAATACAATTTTATCTCATAGCCTTCTGAATTCTAGGAAAGTGGTAAGGCAGAAAAAAGCTTTCTAAGAGAGATTCTCCTCACATCACAGTTTTAAGCTGACAGTGAGACTTGTGATTACCTCTGCAGGTCCAAACACAAGCTTCTATTTGGGGAAAAAATTTTAAGGGTTAAGAACCTCTTGTATTTGCTCACCTACCCCMCAGGGCCTAAATATCTGAAACATCAGAGATACTCACAGGACTATTTAGTTTCAGAATTATGTTACAATAAAATTAGTTCAGAGCTTTATAGTAACAACTAAACACTCAAGCTGAAATAGTATTTTCAGTGAAACTTGATTACAAGTTGTGCTCACTTATCCAGTTAATTACAGTCCTGACTCAGAGCAACCTGAGAAGCTTTTATTATCACTTCTGAGTTAAGTCCATAATAGATCTTTTCAGAAATAGGATTGCAATGATATCTAGCTATAGCAAAGCTCTTTAAAATCCATAACACAATACAATCTGGAAGATCAGCTTGTTTTACTATRACTAGAACTGAAAATGGACAAAGCATTCATGCCAGTTCAAGAACAAGTAACTAGGTCTTGCAATTTCTGTACTATCACTCTCTACATGGGAAAATTCCCTTACAAATTAGTTTGGCAGAGAAAGCCAATCTTCCTGCTTTCCTTGAAAAAGAAATACCATAGCCACACCACGTTAACTTGCACAGAACAGCTGTATGAGCACCTGAATTGTACAATTCCCCCTGGATAATGGATCAGGGGTTCTTCAGTGCATGCCAAGACTCAGAGATAAAAAAAGAAATAAAAATATACAAATGACATTCACACAGTTTTAATCCTGCCTCTGTTCACAGACTGTTCAAGAACCAGGCCTACAATGCATAAAAGCTGCTGAGGAACCACCAATTTGGGTTTTCTCTCTTCTACTGCAACTGGGGGGGGTTATTTTTTAATTATATGTCAGCATTGTAATTCATTAAATAAGTTATTTCTAAAAAGGGAGACAAATCTGAGAAAAAAACGGCAACATAATATGCTGGTAAGGCAGTGGCAAACATTGCTAAACTGCACTAAAAAGAATTAATGTACAACAGGAAGCCTCCCCACTCCTAGAGTTTGATTACAAAACTTGGAAGACCAGGGATTATTTAAAAATGAAAGATCCATGAAATCTGAAAAACCAACTCCCACCGAAAAATAAACTTGAAAATAAACCACCATTTTCCCAGAGAATATTCAGCAGAAATGTGATTGCTGCCATGGCTCCCATACCTGTTTGTTGGGGAACGCCCTGATGCAGCGGGTCTGGTATTTCAGACTGGATTCCCTTCGCTGCTGAACGTATCCCATGTTCCTCAAATCCCACACCAGCACCCTCCGACCTGCTGTGCCCACGATCAGTCTGTCTCCAGACACAGACAGGGTGTAGACCTTTCAAAAAAATATTTACAACRTTTAACGCTGATTAGCCTGAAAATCAACTGCTCTTTGTACACAACGAACTGTCAACAACGAGCACTAACAGAACTGGTGACATCTCCCATAGAGTCCACAGCAACAGAATTCCCTTTAATTGAGAACTCAAATTTGGGATAAACAGCCGTAAAGTGCAGCTGGTTAGTGACAACACACYGATGTAGCATTTCCAAAGATCAAAAACTATTCCAAGCATTAAATTTACTGAATTCAATGGCAAAAGGAAAACCTACACAAAGGAACAGGAGGGGAAGGATATGGATATYGGAATTCATCCTTGCTTGGTATGCACAGTTTGCATTCCCACTGTCAGTTCATGATCCTGCAATTTAGTCCTACAATACCACATCACACATTTTCTTCTCTGTTTTCCTCCACCAAGTATTTTTCTTTATAAACTGAATATTATGAGTTGAGCTTCATGTTAATAAAACAAAATAAATTGCCAAGAAATCATTAAAATAAAAACACGGTACTTTGTATACTTTAACAAAACTAAGTGAAAYTGAAGAAAGCAATATGCTTGATACATTTAAAAAAAAAAAGACTATGGCTTGGAATTCCAACCCTCCTCCAAAAATTGGCTCAGAGATTCTAATTTTGGCTTATCAAATTTCACACGAAAATATTTAGTGTATGAATTGTTGTTCCCAATATTACTTGGGATGCAGTTGATGTGGTAATACGTCAAAAAAAAAAAAAGGAGATTTAGTCAAAGAACACTGTGCTATGGAATGAATTCCAAGTTGTTGATGCACAAGCAAGATGGAATGCAGCTACCTACAGCTGTCACTGAGCTGCTAACAAGAGCAAACTATGGGAATAAGCTTTTTCCAAGGATCTAATGCAGCCAAGTACATAGGAAACAGATACTGGATATTCCTCAGATCAGGAATTAMAAGTGTAAGAGATTTGGCATCCTGCCAGAAGGAATCAATTTACTTTTGGCACGTGCTTGGACAACSTCACTCATTTGGTTTCACTTTCTGGTTCTCTGATGAAGCCCAACAAAACTATTTGGTTCTGGTAAGACTGCACTGAATTATCACACACAACAACTTTTCTCTTCATTTGCTACAGATGTGTCTCCAAAAAGTTCATTTCTAATAAAAATATATAAATATATATATATATAAATATATACATATAAATATATGTATACATATAGATAAAAAAGCTTCCTTTAACCAATCCTCAGCCATTCAGCATGCATTCTCCTCTAAAATGTGATCATTGAATTTTCCTCTTAAGACTGAGACCTTAAGATRGGCAAAGTCTTAAATGTTCACACAGGAGTTGCCCAAAATTTGTGATGATCCCAATTACACCTAAAAAGGGTAAGAAAACTTTGAGCCAACAGTAGTTACACATTTTAACAAGACAGTTTTTCAAATCTCTCTTTGTTATTGATGTAAAAATTGGTCCAGAAATATACAYAAACATTATATAAAATGTGTTTGGATACATATAGGGAAACAAAGGCATAAAGAACATTAAATATCTTAAATCTTCTTCACAAACTGATGTCACACCTGTACAGTGAGTGTTCTTTCTACACCACACAACCATAAATCAAATGAAACCGTTGTCATGCAGTGGAGTAGGTGTACACATTCATCAAAGGCAGCATTAAAAAAATGACATAATGAACCTTGCTGAACCAATAAGCAGCTTGATTCACTGTGGCTGTCCATTATAYGATATTCTGTCAGCAATTTATCACAGTTCTTTACATGCTACATACATCTATAAATCAAAACTAGAAATAATGCAATTACTTTATTCTGAACAAAGGTCTTGCCAGAAGTAGATTCAGCTCTGCTGGAACAAAAGTAAGAGCTATTTAGGGGCAAAGGGAAGGTAATGATGGCTCATAATTAGGACTTGACAATAGGATGTCACAGTGCTAAATGAAATTTTAAAAATGTACAGGCAAGAAAATATTCATATGTAAAATTATCCAGCAAGCCAGCCTGTGTTTCTGAAAAAAAACAGGAATTACCAGTGTTTAATTCTTTCAGTGACACCACTGTAAGCAGCACGAAAAGTTAACACCTCATATGACCATTAGAAAAAGCCTAAGGCATCACATTTCATCTTATTTCTCTAAGTCTCCTATTAGCATAGAGAATTTCAGTATTAGRAGAACACCTGAATTTACTAGGCATTAATACAACACAGGGAAATCACAGTACAAGCAATTCTGTTCAA
Organism: Amblyornis subalaris; assembly: GCA_018881555.1. Classification (NCBI taxonomy): domain Eukaryota; kingdom Metazoa; phylum Chordata; class Aves; order Passeriformes; family Ptilonorhynchidae; genus Amblyornis; species Amblyornis subalaris. Next base: position 2,691,101 of record JACAXG010000101.1, on the reverse strand, counting down.
TATTTTTAACACAAGTGAAAAACCAAAATATTATTTCAGGCAACCCAAATGGCCTCCTACAGAGGTATTTCTCTGTTTACATTCCAAAACAATCAGACCTTGTGACTGCCAGGGATATATATATCSCTTCTGATACATCTAAAACCTTAACATTAAAGGAAATCAACAGTGTACATTACAATTAATCCAAGCTGCTTTTTTTGTCACATTTTCCTTCAAATTTATTTTCAATTATAAGAATCTGGTCCAGCACAAGCACCAAGAATTAAGTTATGCTGAGGAAAGCTCAAAGCCTTCACCTAAAAACTGCAATATATTCTGAATACCAAGCTTTTAAAATGTTACACTTTAACAGCTTAAAAACCATTAAAGAGAACTTCACAAATTCAGCTCAAGACAGTGTCCTGTATTGGACGCATTAAATAATCCAAATTTTCCAATCCCAGGATGCATTATTTAATACCTGGAATGCAGCATCCAGCACATACCTTTTCAGGCTGGGAGAAGGTTCCTGCATTACAAGGAGTTCTGGGATCCCACAGTTTAACTGTCTGATCCCAGCTTCCAGTCACCATGACATTCACTTCTGGGCAATACTCCACACACCTGATAGGAGCATCATGGGCACCAACAAGGTTTTCTGTAAGAAAATAAAATATTCTGTAACTTTACTGGCCCTACCAACAGTCAGAATGTATGAAATAAAGGATTAAAAAGGACACTGCTGCAGTACAAATATTTTTTGACACTCTACAGGTGCATTTCTATGCCAGAAGTCCCTTTAAGGATAGTTCAGCCCTCAGAAGCATGACTTTTGCAAAGATCAGGATTGTTAAATTTAAACTTCTGTCTCTTGAGATTAGGAGTTAAGAATTTTAGACAGTCAMAGAGGTCTTTAGAGGTATAAAGCATGTTCAGTATGAAGTGGTATCACCCTTCTTGACAAATACACTAATACAGAAAGCAACTTAAGCTTGTGTATATTAATAATACGACAAGAGAGTGCTATTAGTGTTACATCTTAATAAAAATATTAAACCAAACACTTGCAGGAAGTTATCTATAGCAGAATTATTTCAGCTTTTTGATAACATTASTGCACACACCCATTTGACAAGCCCTGGCTATTGGCTGGTGACTAGCTGAGATTTGCTTTTCTCTTTAACACATGTACAAAAACATATCAAGAAGTGAGACAACAGTTCCATATTTTGCACCAATGAGGTACTGGAATTGTTATTTTCAAGCAATGTTTCCTTAGGAAAAAAACTGTAGCACAAGACCATGCTCGACAAAAGCAAAAGCTTTAAAAACCTTCCACCATGAAAGATCATTCTAAGTATATCCAAACCACAAACCTTTGAAAAACAAGATGCTCAGTTTTAGGTTAATTCCCCCTAATTGAGACACTGTAGCCTATGGCAGAGCAGGATTATCATCAGAAAATCAATTCAGGGCAGCCTACAAGCATCCACCAAACTGTCTGGCAAGCTGCCAAAGTCTTCCATGTTTTTAGGGCCACTAGTTGTTCTGCCAGATACCTAAATATCCTCATCTAAACAACCTGAAGAATATTCTGTTCAGGTAAGTACACAAATCTGAAGCYAAGGCCAGTTGCTGACACCATCCAGAATTCAATCTGCTCACCTTGGTCCGTGTTTAAATCGTGCATTTTCAGTTGCTGGTCCAGACCTCCACTCCAGGCATGGGTAGGATCCTATAAAGCACAAAATTTCACCTTATTAAGTCTCCATGGCTGTTCTGCATTCAGTATCCTAAACTCATAACAAACAACTTGCTTTCAAGAGTTTTGGGAAGATAGGAATTAAAACACAAGGGTTAAGATCTGGCCCAAATTTAAATAAGCAGATGACAGAAGCTTTGCAAAATGTTTAAGTGCTTTGAGCTATATGAATTTCTTCAGTTTAAAAGTAAAAGTCAAATTTTAAAAGGCAGTGAGAGGCTATACCAAAACATTCCCATTTCTTCATAATATTTTAAATGACTGACAACCTAAGTTCCATCTAAATGCAGTGTAATCCTTCTGAAACTGATTTAGAAGGGAGATATCATTTGAGAACCTGAGTGTTGATCCACAATACAGCATCAGCCACATAACAAAATGTTCAGTAAAAAAAAGCATAAATAGGCCCCCTCTTTGATTTCAGGGATTGACAATTTCTTGTAGCTTGGGCACTCTGTGGCTGTAAAACAATAATTAAAAAACCCTCCCACACTTACATAAAAAGCACAGTCCAGGACAGCTCCCGAATGCTGATATTTGAGTCTCATGGTGTTGGCAGGAACATCATAGAGCCGAACAGTCGTGTCCCAGGATGAAACAAGCAGAAACTGAGATGTGTTTGGACTAAACTTGACTGATGAAATCCCATCATCTGGAGTTTGGTTGAGTTTGAACTCGTTTGATCCCGTCATCTGCAGACAATAAGGCACAGATGCAATTTTAGTGATTACAAGAACACAGGCCCAGCAAGTGAACAAGCCAAAYTGAGCCACCTGAGAGCCAACCCAAAGCAGACCTGAAAAGTTTACTGGCTTTTACACAGAAYAGGTTCAGAACACTCAAATTTCTGACCACCTCTAAAATTCAAGATGCCAACCTGACTTGAAAACTCCAAAAAGTGTTGATTTGCTCCTGGATTGGTATGACTGTCACATACTTCCAAGAATTGCAGTTGCATCATCCTTTATATAGTTTTTGGGCTCTGTGCAACTTTCAAATGTTTAGGCTTCCATAAGTGCTATGAAATATTTGCAACAAGCAGCTTTAAGAATTTTTTCCCCTCTCTTAGAATTCAAAGGGCAGGTAAAGAAAAGAAAGTTATGTTTTGTGGGGTGCTGAAATGTAGAGTGAACATGGAACTGGGACGTGACTAGGAAAAAATATCAACAATTCAATTACAGATCAATGACTCCAAAGGCAAATGCAGCACTCAGTTTGTTGCATATACAAAAATTCCAAGGACAGCAGAAGCTATGAACTGCAAATTTCAGCTGGGAAATAGTTCAGACCTTACAAACACTCTGGAAGAAGAAACTGTTCATTACATATACACCAACAAAACAACCACAACTTCTTTTCAAGGCTTCCCAAAGCCTCAGCAGCACATTTACCTTCTGCTAAAGGGGCAGAGCAGTGAAGTAGCTCAATTTTCTGAATAGTCACCCCTGAATTTGTAGGTACAACTGCAGAGCTAAGATTACACCTCTGAGAATAAATCAGGAGAGAATATGGAGATGAACAAGAGCAAGGTCCAAATTTAGGGCACAATGATTCCAGTTCAGTGCTTGTCAGTAACTAAACAATCATCAAGTTGTGTAATAAAGTGAGCAATGCACATTCCTACACTGGAGAGATTTCCTGAGTGGGAGCTTTGGCAGGTGCCCTGCAAGACATCCTTCAAAAAAAAACCACAAAAACCACCCCCTGTGCCAACACAAAATGCTATTTCTGCTATTTAAACATGAAGTGAGGGGGAAAAAGCACTTTTAATAATAGGAAAGCTTCTTCCTGAGCCCCCTTTTTAGCTCTGCTTTGGGAACTCTTGGGAAAAGAGAGGCTTGAGGTTTTGCCACACATTTTTCCATAGGAACAYTACTTGGAATTCAGCAGCACTTGCGTCAGTGAATGTTTCAGATGGAGGTACAGAGGCACAAAATCCAAAGGAATTCAGAACAACTGGGAAAATTAGACTTGTCTACTTAGGCCAGAGAACTCAAACAACAAAACATGAGGATTTGAGATAGAAGTTATTGCATTATTTGAGGCCTGGTACAAATTATTAACCAAGTCAAAACCAAATCCAGGAGGCAAAGCTACTTACATCAGAAACCTGGAAAGATGTCCCACAGGTATTTTTAATCCAGAACAATGCACGTAATACCAGCATTTAAATMTATCCTAACTCTTACACATGGTAAAAATAAATAAATCAGACCAAGAGCTCTGCATTTCCACAAAAACATCTGCTCCAAAACCAGGACTGCCAAACCAGTGTTGTGCCCACCTCAAACAACAAAGTCCTGACAAAATGATGAGACACCACAAGAAATAACTTTCAAACAAAACATTGCAGAGAAAGCACGTGCTGTTGAAACTGYGAGTCTGATTTAACTATGGGATTCAGTTTTGCAAAGGAAAAAAAGCTCGTTTTTAGTGAACAAATAAGAAATCTGTGCTTTTATAGCTCCTCTTGACACAGGTGTCAGTCAGCTGGACACAGTTGCTGGAACAAAGCAGAACGCCTCACTGAGAGCCTCAAGACCCCCAACCCGCGCTTTTATTCAGAAAACATTAAATTCAAAGTACCGTTTTCATGTTGAACGAGCTCCTCCCGCCGCTCCACGAACCGCCAAGGAAAAGCTTCCGCAGTTAGGGCAGCCCCGAGGCCTCGGTCGCTCTCCCAGCCGGGTCCCGGAGAAGACGCGGGAGACGCTGCGGGAAGGGAAGAGAATGAGGGAAGGGCCTGGGAACCAGGGCGGGACGGCGCCGCACCAGGGAACGAACTCRCTGCTGGGACGGGAAGGTGAGGCCCTCCCCAGGGTCCCGATCCCGAATCTCAAACCCCGAATTCCCAATCCCAGGTCCCGGTCGCGGCCTCACCTCTATCCTCGGCCGCCGCCCGCGCGCGCGCACTGCCGCCCTGCCCCGCGATTGGCCGGTTCGAACGCGCGTGGCGCTGCGTCCCCGGCGTGCGCCGCGCGCCRCCGCCGCGGGGCGTGCCGGGAGTTGTAGTCCGCCGGTCCCCGGCGGGGATGCGGGGATGGGGTCGGTCCTTTTTCCCCGTCCCATCCCGGCTGATAACGGGGGGTCCCGGGAGATGCCCCCGAGGGAACCGCACGGGTTGGAGCCGCGGGGAAAGACCGGCTGCTGCCGGGCTTCAGCAGTGTTAACGGGCAAGCCCGGAATACGAGTTATTTCCCCTAAAATAAGAGTCCGAAAAGCGGAGAGACAGCGCGGGGCTGAGCCCCCCACCCCGGCTGCCGCTACGCCGGGGCAAGGGGTCTGTGGCTCGAACACCGGCTGTGGAGAGCGGGGAGAGCGTTCTCCTTCCCCACACTGAAAACCACCTCATGTATCCCTTTGAAAATTTTATTTCTCTCTTTTTCGGGGTTTTTTTCGCTGTCCTCGTTGTTGTTGCTCTTGCAGCCCCCGCGCTCGGTACAGGCCGTACCTCGGAGCCGGTGGCCGCAGTTTAATCGCCACTCACTGTTTTTGAGTGACCGATCGAGGCCGTGTCCCGCAGGGAGCCGTCGAGGATGCCCAGTGGGAACCCGGGGCGCGGAGAGCAGGCACCGGTCCCCGGTAGCACCGAGCCCATCACCGCGGCTTCCACCAAAACACTCCGCAAAACAGGAAAACGGTCCCCGTTTACGAAACTTTTCTGGAAATACCCTTCATCTCCCAGCCGAGAGCAGGGCAGCGAGCCCCCGCCGGCCCCGGGGCAGGCGGACGGTCCGGCCCGCCTGGGATTCCCTGCAGAAAACGAGATAAGGAGCAAAAATGCCGGAAAAATAAACCCTCGGCGTTAGGAGTCGTTTCCGCTCTCCCGTGCATCCATCCCGGGCCCCGCGGGCCCTTCCCGGCCCGGCTGCGGGGCAGCCCCGGTGCCGGGGTCCCCCTCGGGGACACGCGACCGAGGTGGCAAATTTACAAACGAGGCTCAAAACGGTTTAATTTTTTTTTTTTTTCCTTTCTTAACTTTCTTTAAAAATATTTACAGATCTGAAATAACGCTTTTTTTAATTAATTTTTTTTCCAGGTGKCAGGAGAGCAGGCGGGGAGAGCGGGGGTGCCCCCGGCGCCCCGGGCTCTCCGTTTGCCCGTCCCTCCCATCAGTTTCGTTGCCGTGTCCCCGCCGCGGGGACTGCCCGAGACCCCGCACGGAGCCCCCGCGGCGGCCCCGGCCCCGGCCCCGCTCCCGGTGCGGTCCCGACGGGGCGGGCGCGGGGCGGGGGSCGCGGGGCTCAGTAGTCGATCTTGTTGTAGAGGTTGTAGAGCGGTAAGGCCGAGAGGTTGCTGCCGGGGTAGTAGAGAGGGGCGGGGAAGGCGATGGAGCGGGGCACCGGCACTCGGAGGAGGGAATTGTCTCTGAACACCAGCGGCATYCCCACCAGAGTCTGCGCCGAGGCGTGGGCCATGTTGGCCGCCTCCAGCTCGGCCGAGAGCTGCCGTTTCCACTTGTTCCTGCGGTTCTGGAACCAGGTCTTCACCTGGGTCTCGGTGAGCTGCAGGCTGGAGGCCAGGCAGGCCCGCTCCGAGCTGCTCAGGTAGCGCTTCATGTCGAAGGTGGACTCCAGCTGGTAGACCTGCGAGCGGCTGAACACCGTGCGCGTCTTCTTCTTGGCGGCGCCGGCCTGCCGGTCCCCGCCGTCGCGCTGCCGGTCCCCGCAGGAAGGCGACGAGGGTCCCAGCGGCTTCTCCTTCTCGTCTTTACAGTCCTGCTGGGGGGGCGGGAGGAAGGGCCCCCGCTCTCCGCCGCCSGCCGCCGCCGCTCCGCTCCCCTTGGCGCTGCCTGCAACAGAGCGACAGAGCGGGGGTCGCACGGCGGCCGGCACCGGGACCCCCGACGGCCGAGCCCCCCGCCGCGGAGAGGGGAAGCACCGAGGGGAGACCCCGGGCAGGTATCCGCCGCCTCAGCTCCCGGTGGAACACACAACGAATGCCGCGGGAAGCCATCCCCTTCTGGGCATCCCTGTCCCTCCATCACATGGGTGGATGGATGGATGGATGGATGGATGGATGGATGGATGGACGGACGGACGGATGGACAGGTGGGTGTGCGTGCCACAGTGAAAGCAGCTGAGTACCAGGCTTCCTATCCGACACGAGCTGGCAAATTTTACTTTACAGCATCGCATTTCACAGACCGTTTATTCAGAAATAATGCTAAAGAAAAAAACAAACATCGTTCTTCCCTCTGCCCGAGCGCTGTAAATAATCAGAATCTAAGAAAACGAGCGTTATCCATCGCCTCGCATCCCTCGGGGAAATCAACCCCGGGTGGGGCGGAAAAGGAAAAAAAAAAAAAAAAAGCCACTCTATTTTTCCTGGAGTTCCTTCCTCCCCGCTTCACCCCCGGACGGCGCAAACACTCGGTGCCCCGAAAGCAGCCAGGGTGCGACGTGCCCCCGCCTCCCTCTTCCCGGCGGGGGCCGGACCGGGGCCGAGCCCTCCGCGGCCCTTCCCGGCGGGCCCGTCCGCGCCGTCCCATCCCCGCGGGTACTCACCGAGACAGGTGAAGCTGAGGGGCTGGTGCTTGTGGCACGCCTCGCCGGGGCCCTGAGCCTCGGGGCAGAAGCAGCCGCGGTGCTTCCAGCTCTCCTCCTGCTCCTCGTCCTCGGAGGACAGGGAGAGGGTCCGGGCGCGGGCGGGCCAGGCGGGCGCCCTGTCGCCGGCCTCCCGGGGCGGGTCGGCGCTGCCGCTGCCCAGGATGGACTGGATGGTGAAACTGGAGATGGGAGCAGCCGCCGGACAGCACTTGCTCGGGTCTTCCTTGCTGCTCATCCTGGGTTCATAAGAAAGCAGAGGAGGGAAGCTCTCGCTTTAGAGGGGCTCGGGGTGCGCGGGGTGGGGGTGCCCCGGCAGCCTGCGGGGAGCCGTCGGGGGGGGTGTTTCGGGGGGCGCTTGGGGCGTGCGGCGGCCGGCTCTCCCCGCGCCGGCCCAGGCGGAATGCATGCTCCTTCCCCCGCGTCCCTATTGATCTGCGGGCGCCGGGCGGCGGGGCTTCATTTGCATGGAGGTGGCCTCCGCCGCGCCAATCACGGCGGCGGCGGACACGGAAAGTTTGGAAACCCGCGGGGTCCGGGAATGGGGAGGCGCGGGGGGTGCACCGGAGCTGGCGGGGGGGAACCTCCGCGGGGTCCCCGCCGCCGTCCCCGGGGGCTACGCTGACCCCGCGCCCCCGCGGGAGGGCTGCTGGGCGGCCGCCGTCCCTCCTGCCCTCCGCCTCGAGTGGGCGAGGGCGACGTGGGCTGAATGGCTTATGCCGGCCGGGGGCGGGGGGCGTTGGGATAAACACCTTGTGCATATCCGGGGATCTTTACCCTGCTCCTCATTAGAGCCGGGAAAAAACCTGTCACGGTGTGTTGCCTGCTCGGCAGCACCGGGAAGCCTTCCAGAATCCGGGATTTGCGCTGCGCTGCAGCCCTTRACAAACGTCCCGCGAAATGCTTCCTGTGTTTTCATCCCAGGGTCTGGAAGCCGTGGGGGGAGCAGGGAGGGAGGGTACGTGCCGCTGCATTTCCAAATAAACTTTGTCGGGAGTCAGGGGCTCTTCCCCTCGGGRGTGGGGATAAATCACAGCGATCGCAGCTCTTGCCCCGCCGCTCCTGCCCTCGGAAGGGGAAGCCTGCTGGTGGCAGCTGCTGTGTCCCACCTGTCCCAAAGGGAACGAAGGGCCGAGGCAGGGACCGCACCGGGGTCCCCCACCTTCCCGGGAGCGGACGGAGCCGCGTCTGGGAGCCCGAGGGACTGCCCAGGCCCGCAGTTTTTGGGCCTTGAGCCCCCTTCCCCTGGAGATGCCAGGCGGAGACAGAGCCCCGACGGCTGCCCGGGACCAGGAGCTGGGGCCTCCCTTCCACCAGCGTGGGATCGGTGCGTGCYTCCCGGGAAGCCGCAGAAAGGAGCCCCGGTAACGGGGCCGGTCCCTGCGTTGCCCCACGACACCAGCCCCACGCTTCCCCTGCCCCGGGCAGAGCCTTCCACACGCTCTGCCTCCATTTCCCCGCTGCCGTGACTCCAGAGGGAKAAACCCCCTCCCTGGGCCCTCCTCCCCCTGCGGACACCCGTGTCCGTGGGTGGGAGCTCTCCCGGAGCCCGCAGCCGTCCCCGTCCGGGCTGCTGCAGCCCCCGGTACGGGCGGGGAGGGGGGAGAATGGGAAGCGCTCTTCCAKCTCGGAAATCCTGGTGGTTTTGATCGCATCCGTGTCCAGGTGCAATATCCTTGGCCTTGGCAGGGGCCGTGGCACYGGGTTTTTAACCCCGGGTTGCCCGTGGGGCGGGGGTCTCTGCGGGCTCCAGCTGTTGATTCCTTCCCCCCGCGGTGCGGTCATTCCCTCTCTCCAGAAACACACCCCTCTCCAAAAAAAAAAAAAAAAATAAAATCGGGGAAAGCAAAGAATGAGATGGAAATATACAAATCAATAGAGACAAATGTCAAGACGTTTTAAAATGACATTTTCATTAACTCC